>JANAVB010041219.1:41636699-41940002 GCA_029216955.1 Iris pallida | reverse complement strand
CTTCCTTGAAATCCTACATTCCGGGGAACTTTATCTCAGAAAATACCAGAAAACCTAGTTGCAATCTCTATTTGTCTTTCCTAGTCTATTTTAGTTATTAGCTACTAACACATCACACGTTTACTAATGAGTTTTGAATTTAGAAATTCAATTTATTTAGTTTTTCGGGAAAACTTGTAATTTTCAATTAAATATAAAACTTGGTATTTATTAACTTATTGGGAAAAAGATTGGTGTTTTTATAATAACTAAATAAAAATAATTTCTTTGCTTAAAATGAGAAAATCGTGAATTATTAATTAAATGAATAATATTATTGATTAATCCTACTCGTTACTCAATCCCAAATTCACAAATCTAAAGTTCCTACTGATTACAAACTTTTGCAGAAAATAAAGAATAGCTTATGCCCTTACAAATTAATACATGAATTTAAATAAGAGAAAATGGGTTAGTCCTTAAAATCACCTAAAAATTAATAATAAATTTAACTAATTTGTAAATTCTTATAATGTCTCAGAACTGGTCCAATCTTCAAATACAGCTACTCTGGCCTCAACGTCCGCGGACAACCGTGCGTTTGCATTTCGCTGGGGCCCATTGACCAATATGGTCGTCGCCCAAATAATATAAAAAAAAATTATCCGAAAATCCTTTGAAAATCATTTTTTTATAATTTTCTAAATTTCGGCAGCACTCCCCTGTTTTCGTCAACCCAAAAACTGGGAAATGCTTCCGATATACCTGCAAATAATTCCAAAACTCGAAATTCATATTATATCCATAAACTATTTTTTTCCAAAGCCACACACGCATTTCCGAATGATAACGAAATTCCCGAAACCCGAAACCATTCCGATAACTTCCCAAAAGATTCAATTCCGCATATTAACCGAAAATTCCCAACAGAACCCAAAGCAATAACAGAACATTATCCAATCTCATTCACCAGAGCTTAGAGCAAATTTGAATCTCCAATCATTCCTTAATTCTCGAAAACCCGAGAATAAGAAAACAGAGATCGCTTCTTAAAAAGTTCTCAAAAATCCGAGAAAAACTACAGAACCCAGTTCTGTCCTAATTCTATTTAATCACAGAAAACAACCACAGCAATCATTTCCGAGATTTTCGGAAAAGCCGAAATAGCAACGTACTATTACGTTGTCGAAAACCGAAATCCCGAAGGATTCGGGACCAGAGAATTCATCATCGACGAAAGGAAAAGAGTTCCAGAAATTATACCAAAACCGAAGTCGAAGGAATCCCGCATTTGGGTCGCGAACCGACGCAAAACACAGTGCTGGACATGGACAGGGGCGAGCAAAGGGTCGACGGACGAAGGCCACCGCGGGGTGCCGGCGTGGACGCGGCGGTCGCCGGTCGGAGCGCGGCGTCGTGACGCGGGCCGCGCGGGCGACGGAGCGCCGGAAGCGGCTTGGTCGCGCTGGAAAGGGCGTCGTGCCTCGGAAAACTCGGCCCATGGTTCGCCGTGGGAGGATCGAGAAGGGGATCCGGAAAATAGTTTTTGGAAAGAGGATGAAAAGATTGTGATGTGTGAAAAAATGATGGGAAAAGCCCCTTTTATAGGAATAGGTAGTGAAGGTTACCATTTAAGAAGATGAGAGCCCCATGGCTTGATGGTCCGCCGTTTATGGAAGGAGGGGGTCAACGGGTGGGGAAGAAGAAGAAAACTTCTTCGGTTCCAAAGGCCACTCACAGCACCCACACTAAAGAAGATGAAAAGGCTATTGAATGTTATCTTCATCAACACTTAATATATGTCATTCAATACCAGAGAATATAGACTTAATGGGTTGAGACATACGAATGGGTTTGAAACCCATTCAAGATTATAGGTTAGCCTATAATTGGCTTGGGTTAGGTCCAATGGACTTAGAAAAAATGAGTTTGGGCCAGGATTGAAACTAATGGCCAAAGTAATGGGTTTTCAATAAAATTTAAAGGCTTTGGGCTAGGAAAATTTTAGACAACTAAAAATATTTTTAAAGGAAATATTATTTAGAAATTTTTGTACAATTTATAAAAAATAGTTTTATGTTCAAATTTGGGTTCAAGTCCGGGCTGACATGCCAAAAATCCAAGTTTAACTATTTGGAAAATAATTTACTCTTAAATAAATATTATTACATCTACATTATTCTAAGAAAAAATTTATTGCTAACAAATTTTATTTAGCAAATAAAAAAAATTAGAAGTAAACTAAAAATACGGGTTTCACAACCTTCCCTCCTTAGAAAATTTCGTCCTCGAAATTTAAGGACAGGTAGGACACAGATTCCCACAATTTAATTAGACACGAGTATGGGTTCAATTCAGGTTTCAAACAATAAGAATTTTTAAAGGTAATCATGGATGAGACAATTTAGGGACAAAATCAAATATAAAGCGAACCAAGTGTATGAGGTTGATCAGACCATCATTGCACCCGGTTCTGATTAGACAATATATTAATGGAGGCCTCCAATAAGATATGTCATGATCAAGCTTGAAAAAAGAATAGCTCGCAAACTAAGCTAACAAGCATAATGTCAAATTTGAAAATGAACAGATGAGTATGGAAAAAAAATAGGAATAATGATTCAACTTTGCCTGATCTTCATCTCACCTCTGACTATGCTTGTTACTGGTTTCCTGACACTGCCTTCTTCTTACAAATTCCAGTGGTTGACAACTGTTGTCTGCCCAGTGCTTCTGTCTATCATAGCTTGTCTCTGATCATCTTCACTTCCTCTGCTCGCCATTACTCTCTCTGGATCTACAGTATTCTTTCTTCTACATCGTCCTATGCAAGTTATGTACGAAAACTACATCCAAAACTTCAATGAGTTGTACTGATGCTAACTGGTATTTATTGTAGAAAACTCTACCAAAGATAATTGATCTTTCCAATATCCTCCGATTCCAGGAGGCAAGATTCTTCAGCATGTCTTCAAACGTCTAGATTGACTTCTTGATTGTCTGTCAGTTGGAACTTCATGAATCCGTAGATGTGTCTCTTGCACATTGCCGCCACTCTTTCGTGAATAAAGCAACTTCATAATGAACTGACCTTGGTCAGCATTCCACAATCCAATTGGTGATCTTCCCTCCTTAGGACAAAGTAATCCTAACACAAAATCCATTTATGTGTTCCATCGTTGGCATAGAGAAACTCCCAAATGTTCCTGCCAACCTTGATCTCTAAGTTTACAAGTGCCTTGTCTTGAAACTGTGTCTTCTTGACTTTGTTCTTCAGACTCGAGCTCACTTGCAGCTTTATTGACACTGAATCAGCATCTAGTTCCATCCTTCTCTCAGACAGTATGCTCTCCAAGCCCAACTTCCTGATGTCTAGGTGCCGCTTCTTGGTCAAACCATCGATATCCTTCAATCGTCTTCGTTTACCCAATATTCCGCTCTTTCTGGTAGAAATATATTTCAGACTTTTTATAGTCCGTATATAATTTTACTCCCTTTCCATAATAATTCCATAGCCTTAAGCAAGGATACTTACAACAGTTCCGAATTAGTGTGGGATAGTTCTTCTCATGAGTCCGTATTGCCTAGTATTAGACAATTATTTTCCCATGTTTGTTGAAGAATACAACCCAGTCTTTTTCCTGAGACTCTCTGTAGATGGTGAAACCACCGGTCCTGCGGGTAGCGCAAGATTGGTAAGCTTCTTCTACAGCTTCTTAAATGCGTCCAGACAAACTCTTCATTCTTTCGAGTCACTTTCATCACGACTCAGCAATCTTGGCGATTCCTACACAGATTCCAGTAGTATCCCATCAATCCAAGAACCATTGAACTTAGATATACGACTTCTCCACAGCGGCTATCTATCTGAGTCTATCAAATTTTTCTTCTCTTGTGACATTATGGCAAACCACATTGTCTAAGAAAATTCATGTCTTGATAGCTTACCAAAACTTCTTCCAAAGTTCCTAGAAATTTCTCAGATGCTCTTCATGTTCTTCTCAGTCCTTGAGTATATCAGATTTTTTGTTATCTAAAGAAAAGACAACAAACTGATTCAATTACTCATAAAAAGACTCTGTTCATGAGATTCATGAACACAACTGAGTATTCATCATTCCAAGAGACATGATCCAAAAATTCAACTACCAGTATTTGGTTGTTGAATGTCGTCTTGAAATGTACTCCTTCAGATCTTAATCTGATGTAGTCAGTTCTTAAGTTAATCTCCGAAACCCTTAAGTTCACTCAACTTGGATAGATCATCATCGAGAAAAAGTAATTCTTCAGTGCCCTGATAGTCTACTCTCATCCTATTGTTTTATCCTTCTTGATACAAACAATACTGATGCTTCTTAGAGTGAAGCTCCGTCTTATATGAAACCCAACACCTTTAGTCCATTGATCTAATCCTTCATTTCCTTGGCTTCCTTTCAGGTCGATTCTATAGTATCACTTAGTCATAGGGAAGGAGCTAGTTAGGTTAATGGAATATTTCTATGCATAGGGTAATCCAAACTATTAGGGAAAACTTCTATCATGAGATGTAACTAGATTTTTATTCATAAGAGAATTACAACAAAACTCTCATAATTGATCTAGGACATCTTGTTACAGCTTCTTAATAGATAATACTACTCAGCAGTCCTAAGTACTATTTTCATGGTTCTGGTTTCTTGCTTGGGCATCTCCATTTTCTTCCTCTTCTATGTCCTTGATTCCTGCTTCATCCCTTCCTACGGTCTGTTGGATGAGTCCTGAGGTTGTGGCATAATAGACGCTCCGATACGATGATAAGATAAGAGGCAGTCCTTAACTGTGATGTTCAGCAGATCCACACACCAAACATTGCCTTAATCTCTTGCGACAAATGTTGGCTTGGTGACCAGGTCTCTTACAGTAGCACACCCAAAAGCTTCTTGCAATATGGTTGTCGGACAGGGCCCAAATATCTTCTATTCTCATGGGTATCCCTCCTAGGACGAGGTTCCGCTCCAACTGGTTTAAAATGGCTAAGGTTGCGTCGTTGATATTCTTCATGACTTCTCTCGAGATATCCATCTGTTCAGCTTGAATCTTCTGATACTCTAGGATTTTCTTGAAATAGAGCAACCATCTGAGAGGTGTTCTCTGTACTGGTGAAGCAACATTAGTGGGTCTTCCTCAAAGAAAGTAACCCAGTTAGAGGAGAGGTAGGATTTGCCAGTGTGGGGAAAACTTCACTGGTATGATTGGTGAGGATGATCAATCAGCTGGTTGGGTGAAAGCTCTGACTTGACTGAAGAGCGGGGTTCGATCCGGAGATGAGACCACATCGCCAACAGAGTTGGTTTGTCAGTGTCATTCTCTGGAAGGTTTAGGATGCAAGCATAAGGGTAACCTACCATCTATAAAATTTATCATATATAATCGGTCCTATTTGTGGCAATTTTGATGTTCTAGTGTTCCTAATTGTTTCTAGTTTTCCTAAATTGTTGATTTAGTTGACCTGCATGGCCACTACTAAAACATGTCACGACCCGATCCCAATTTTCTTGGTCGACTCGGATCATGCCCAGCCTGCACCGTTGTTGAGACGGCGGCAGTAAGCTGTATTCCATATGCAGGTACAATCAACAACACTTGAATTATAATTGCCACAACATTTTTTAACGATAAAATAAACTTGTTCATTACAAAGAGTTCACCACTTTTAAATACATTAATTTAAATAAAAGACAACAAATCTCCATCTAAGCAGAAGTCATCATCAACATCAGGAACCATCCTCTGGAAGCATAGCAGGATACAGCTCTGGGTCGTAATAGCTACTAATCTGTAGCTCTGAGTCATCAATAGGACCTATTGGTGTGGGGATCCAGTCAGGAAAGGAGCAGTACAATTATGAAAATAACAATTTGCATAATGAATAGAAAATTGAAATATTAAAATAACTTTGGAAACAATGATTTTCAACTATAAAACATTGTGATTTGAGTATGCAGTATCTATGACCGGTTTAGGATGATTCACTTGTATCCTATTGATACGGTCCGGCCTAACCCCGTGTGAAAGGTGTAAGCTCGCACATTCATTTACTATTGGCTTTGATCATAGATAACTACCTACTCCCCATTATCCCGATGTAATGATTCAATGTGTTACTCTAGGATAGAGTACGTGTAACATTGTGTATTTATATGCAATATTCTAATATTAATTAACGAAATTAACACAACCATACTTGCCTTGATTTCAATGTGTCGATTTGTACTTCGGGATTCGAAGGTCACGTTCTCCTTGAAATCCTACATTCCGGGAACTTTATCTCAGAAATACAAATACCAGAAAAATCTAGTTGCAATCTCTATTTGTCTTTCCTAGTCTATTTTAGTTATTAGCTAACTAACACAACATCACAAACAACGTTTACTAATGAGTTTGAAGAAAACTTGTAATTTTTCAATTTAAATATAAAACTTGGTATTTTATTAACTTATTGGGAAAAAGATTGGTGTTTTATAATAACTAAATAAAAATATAATTTCTTTTCTTAAAATGAGAAACGTGAATTATTAATTAATAATTACTAATATTATTGATTAATCCTACTCGTTTACTCAATCCCAGAATTCACAAATCTAAAGTTTCCTACTGATTACAAACTTTTGCAGAAAATAAAAGAATAGGCTTATGCCCTTACAAATTATACATGAATTTAAATAAGAAAAAATGGTTAGTCCTTTAAAATCACCTAAAATTAAATAATAAAATTTTAACTAAATTTGTAATTATTAGAATGTCTCAGAACTGGTCCAATCTTCAATACAGCTACTCTGCCTCAACGTCCGGACGAACCGTGCGTTTGCATTTCGCTGGGGCCCATTGACCAATATGGTCGTCGCCCAAAATAATATAAAAAAAAATATATTATCCGAAAATCCTTTGAAATCATTTTTTTTAATTTTCTAAAAATTTCGGCAGCACTCCCTCTGTTTTCGGTCAACCCAAAACTGGGAAATGCTTCCGATATACCTGCAAAATAATTTTCAAAACTCGAAATTCATATATATATCCATAGAACATATTTTTTCCAAAGCCAACACAGCATTTCCGAAATGATAACGAAATTCCCGAAACCCGAAACCATTCCGATTTAACTTCCCAAAAGAATTCAATTCCAGCATATTAACCGAAAATTCCCAACAGAACCCAAAAGCAATAACAGAACATTATCCAATCTCATTCACAGAGCTTAAGAGCAAAAATTTGAATCTCCAATCATTTCCATTAATTCTCGAAAACCCGAGAATACAGAAAACAGAGAATCTCTTCTTAAAAAGTTCTCAAAAATCCGAGAAAAACTACAGAAACCCAGTTCTGTCCTAATAATTCTATTTAATCACAGAAAACAAACCACAGCAATCATTCCGAGATTTTCGGAAAAGCCGAAATAGCAACGTAACTATTACGTTGTCGAAAACCGAAACTCCGAAGGATTCGGGGACCAGAGAATTCATCATCGACAGAAAGGAAAATAGAGTTCCAGAAATTATACCCAAAACCGAAGTCGAAGGAAATCCCGAATTTGGGTCGCGGAACCGAACGGCAAAACGGACAGTGCTGGACATGGACATGGGCGAGCAAAGGGTCGACGGACGAAGGCCACGCGGGGTGCCGGCGGTGGACGGCGGCGGTCGCCGGTCGGGCGCGGGCGGCGGTGACGCGGGGCCGCGCGGGTCAACGGGAGCGCCGGAAAGCGGCTTGGTTGCGCTGGAAAGGGGCGTCGGCCTCGGGAAAACTCGGCCAGTGGTTCGCCGGGGAGGATCGAGAAGGGGATCGCCGGAAAATAGTTGATTTGGAAAGAGGATGAAGAAGATGGTGATGGTGTGGAAAAAAATGATGGGGAAAAGCCCCTTTTATAGGAAATAGGTAGTGAAGGTTACCATTTAAGAAGATGGAGAGCCACCATGGCTTGATGGTCGGCCGGTTATGGAAGGCGAGGGGGTCAACGGGTGGGGAAGAAGAAGAAAACTTCTTCGGTTCACAAAGGCCACTCACAGCACCCAACACTAAAGAAGAATGAAAAGGCTATTGAATGTTATCTTCATCAGACACTTAATATATGTCATTCAATACCAAGAGTAAGTATAGACTTAATGGGTTGAGACATACGAATGGGTTTGAAACCCATTCAAGATTTATAGGTTAGCCTATAATTGGCTTGGGTTAGGTCCAATTGGACTTAGAAAAATAATGAGTTTGGGCCAGGATTGAAACTAATGGCCAAAGTAATGGGTTTCAATAAAATTTAAAGGCTTTGGGCTAGGAAAATTTTAGACAACTAAAAATATTTTTAAAGGAAATATTATTTAGAAAATTTTGTACAATTTATAAAAATATTTTATGTTCAAATTTAGGTTCAAGTCCGGGCTGACATGCCAAAAATCCAAGTTTAACTATTTGGAAAATAATTTACTCTTAAATAAATATTATTAACATCTAACATTATTCTAAAGAAAAAAATTTATTGCTAACAAAATTTTATTTAGCAAATAAAAAAAATTAGAAGTAACTAAAAATACGGGTTTCACAACCTTCCCTCCTTAGAAAATTTCGTCCTCGAAATTTAAGGACAGGTAGGACAGGATTCCCACAATTTAATTAGACACGAGTATGGTGTTCAATTCAGGTTCAAACAATAAGAATTTTTAAAGGTAATCATGGATGAGACAATTTAGGGACAAAATAAAATATAAAGCGAACCAAAGTGTATGAGGTTGATCAGACCATCATTGCACCGGTTCTGATTAGACAATATATTAATGGAGGCCTCCAATAAGATAATGTCATGATCAAGCTTGAAAAAAGAATAGCTCGTAAAACTAAGCTAACAAGCATAATGTCAAATTTGAAAATGAAACAGATGAGTATGGAAAAAAAATAGGAATAATGATTCAACTTTGCCTGATCTTCATCTCACCTCTGACTATGCTTGTTACTGGTTTCTCTGACACTGCCTTCTTCTACAAATTCCAGTGGTTGACAACTGTTGTCTGCCCAGTGCTTCTGTCTATCATAGCTTGTCTCTGATCATCTTCACTTCCTCTGCTGCGCCAGTTACTCTCTCTGGATCTAACAGTATTCTTTCTTCTACATCGTCCTATGCAAGTTATGTACGAAAACTACATCCAAAACTTCAATGATGTTGTACTGATGCTAACTGGGTATTTATTGTAAGAAAACTCTACCAAAGATAATTGATCTTTCCAATATCCTCCAGATTCCAGGAGGCAAGATTCTTCAGCATGTCTTCAAACGTCTAGATTGACTTCTTTGATTGTCTGTCAGTTGGAACTTCATGAATCCGGTAGATGTGTCTCTTGCACATTGCCGCCAACTCTTTCGTGAATAAAGCAACTTCATAATGAACTGACTTGGTCAGTCAGTCCACAAAATCCAATTGGTGATCTTCCCTCCTTAGGAACAAAGTAATCCTAACACAAATCCATTTATGTGTTCCATCGTTGGCAATAGAGAAACTCCCAAATGTTCCTGCCAACACTTGATCTCTAAGTTTACAAGTGCCTTGTCTTGAAACTGTGTCTTCTTGACTTTGTTCTTCAGACTCGAGCTCACTTGCAGCTTTATTGACACTGAATCAGCATCTAGTTCCATCCTTCTATCTTCAGACAGTATGCTCTCCAGCCCAACTTCCTGATGTCTAGGTGCCGCTTCTTGGTCAAACCATCGATATCAGCTTCAATCGTCTTCGTTTACCCAATATTCCGCTCTTTCTGAGTAGAAATATATTTCAGACTTTTATAGTCCGTATATAATTTTACTCCCTTTCCATAATAATTCCATAGCCTTAAAGCAAGGATACTTACAACAAGTTCCGAATTATGTGTGGGATAGTTCTTCTCATGAGTCCGTAATTGCCTAGATATGTAGACAATTATTTTCCCATGTTGTTGAAGAATACAACCCAGTCTTTTTCCTGAGACATCTCTGTAGATGGTGAAACCACCGGATCCTGCGGGTAGCGCAAGGATTGGTAAGCTTCTTCTACAGCTTCTTAAATGCGTCCAGACAAACTCTTCATTCTTTCGAGTCAGCTTCATCATCGACTCAGCAATCTTGGCGATTCCTACACAGATTCCAGTAGTATCCCATCAAGTCCAAGAAACCATTGAACTTAGATATACGACTTCTCCACAGCGGCTATCTATCTAGAGTCTATCAAATTTTCTTCTCTTGTGACATTATGGCAAAACCACATTGTCTAAGAAAATTCATGTCTTGATAGCTTACCAAAAACTTCTTCAAAGTTCCTAGAAATTTCTCAGATGCTCTTCATGTTCTTCTTCAGTCCTTGAGTATATCAGATTTTTGTTATCTAAAGAAAAGACAACAAACTGATTCAATTACTCATAAAAAGACTCTGTTCATGAGATTCATGAACACAACATGAGTATTCATCATTCCAAGAGACATGATCCAAAAATTCAACTACCAGTATTTGGTGTTGAATGTCGTCTTGAGAATGTACTCCTTCATGATCTTAATCTGATGGTAGTCAGTTCTTAAGTTAATCTCCGAAAACCCTTAAGTTCACTCAACTTGGATAGATCATCAGTCGAGAAAAAGTAATTCTTCAGTGCCCTGATAGTCTACTCTCATCCATATTGTTTTATCCTTCTTGGATACAAACAAGACTGATGCTTCTTAGAGTGAAGCTCCGTCTTATATGAAACCCAACACCTTTAGTCCATTGATCTAATCCTTCATTTCCTTGGCTTCCTTCAGGTCGATTCTATAGTATCACTTAGTCATAGGGAAGGAGCTAGGTACTAGGTTAATGGAATATTTCTATGCATAGGGTAATCCAGAAACTATTAGGGAAAACTTCTATCATGAAGATGTAACTAAGATTTTTATTCATATAAGAGAATTACAACAAAACTCTCATAATTGATCTAGGGACATCTTGTTACAGCTTCTTAATAGATAATACTACTCAGCAGTCCTAAGTACTATTCTTCATGGTTCTGGTTCTTGCTTGGGCATCTCCATTTTCTTCCTCTTCTATGATCCTTGATTCTGCTTCATCCCTTCCTACGGTCTGTTGGATAGAGTCCTGAGGTTGTGGCATAATAGACGCTCCGATACGATGATAAGATAAGAGGCAGTCCTTAACTTGATGTTCAGCAGATCCACACACCAAACATTGCCTTAATCTCTTACGACAAATGTTGGCTTGGTGACCAGGTCTCTTACAGTAGGCACAAGCCAAAAGCTTCTTGCAATATGGTTGTCGGACAGGGCCCAAATATCTTCTATTCTCATGGGTATCCCTCCTAGGACGAGGTTCCGCTCCAACTTGGTTTAAAATGGCTAAGGTTGCGTCGTTGATATTCTTCATGACTTCTCTCGAGATATCCATCTGTTCAGCTTGAATCTTCTGATACTCTAGGATTTCTTGAAATAGAGCAACCATCTGAGAGGTGTTCTCTGGTACTGGTGAAGCAACATGAGTGGGTACTTCCTCAAAGAAAAGTAACCCAGTTAGAGGAGAGGTAGGATTTGCCAGTGTGGGGAAAACTTCACGGGATGATTGGTGAGGATGATCAATCAGCTGGTTGGGTGAAAAGCTCTGACTTGACTGAAGAGGCGGGGTTCGATCCGGAGATGATACCACATCGCCAACAGAGTTGGTTTTGTCAGTGGTCATTCTCTGGAAGGTTTAGGATGCAAGCATAAGCAAGGTAACCTACCAGTCTATAAAATATTTATCATATATAAATCGGTCCTATGTTGTGGCAATTTTGATGTTCTAGTGTTCCTAATTGTTTCTAGTTTCCTAAATTGTTGATTTAGTTGACCTGCATGGGCCACCACTAAAAACATGTCACGACCCGATCCCAATTTCTTGGGTCGACTCGGATCATGCCCAGCCTGCACCGTTGTTGAGACGGCGGCAGTAAGCTGTATTCCATATGCAGGTACAATCAACAACACTTGAATTTATAATTGCCACAACATTTTATTTAACGATAAAATAAACTTGTTCATTACAAAAGAGTTCACCACTTTTAAAATAACATTAATTTAAATAAAAGACAACAAATCTCCATCTAAGCAGAAGTATCATCATCAACATCAGGAACCTCCTCTGGAAGCATAGCAGGATACAGCTCTGGGTCGTAATAGCTACTAATCTGTAGCTCTGAGTCATCAATAGAACCTATTGGGTGTGGGGAATCCAGTCAGGAAAGGAGCAAGTACAATTATGAAAATAACAATTTGCATAATGAATAGAAAATTGAAATATTAAAATAACTTTGGAAACAATGATTTTCAACTATAAAACAATTGTGATTTGAGTATGCAGTATCTATGACCGGTTTAGGATGATTCACTTGTATCCTATTGATACGGTCCGGCCTAACCCCGTGTGAAGAGGTGTAAGCTCGCACATTCATTTACTATTGGGCTTTGATCATAGATAACTACACTACTCCCCATTATCCCGATGCAATGATTCAATGTGTTACTCTAGGAGAGAGTACGTGTAACAATTGTATATTTAATATGCAATATTCTAATATTAATTAAACTGAAATTAACACAACCATACTTGCCTTGAATTTCAATTGGTCGAGATTTGTACTTCGGGATTCGAAAGGTCACGTTCTTCCTTGAAATCCTACATTCCGGGGAACTTTATCTCAGAAATACAAATACCAGAAAAATCTAGTTGCAATCTCTATTTGTCTTTCCTAGTCTATTTTAGTTATTAGCTAACTAACACAACATCACAACGTTTACTAATGAGTTTGAATTTAGAAATTCAATTTATTTAGGTTTTTCGGGAAAACTTGTAATTTTCAATTTAAATATAAAACTTGGTATTTTATTAACTTATTGGGAAAAAGATTGGTGTTTTATAATAACTAAATAAAAATATAATTTCTTTTCTTAAAATGAGAAAATCGTGAATTATTAATTAATAATTAATAATATTATTGATTAATCCTACTCGTTTACTCAATCCCAGAATTCACAAATCTAAAGTTCCTACTGATTACAAACTTTTGCAGAAAATAAAAGAATAGGCTTATGCCCTTACAAATTAATACATGAATTTAAATAAGAGAAAAATGGGTTAGTCCTTTAAAATCACCTAAAAATTAAATAATAAAATTTTAACTAAATTTGTAAATTATTAGAATGTCTCAGAACTGGTCCAATCTTCAAATACAGCTACTCTGCCTCAACGTCCGGACGAACCGGTGCGTTTGCATTTCGCTGGGGCCCATTGACCAATATGGTCGTCGCCCAAAATAATATATAAAAAAAATAATATTATCCGAAAATCCTTTGAAAATCATTTTTTTATAATTTTCTAAAAATTTCGGCAGCACTCCCTCTGTTTTCGGTCAACCCAAAAACTGGGAAATGCTTCCGATATACCTGCAAAATAATTTCCAAAACTCGAAATTCATATATATATCCATAGAACATATTTTTTCCAAAGCCAACACAGCATTTCCGAAATGATAACGAAATTCCCGAAACCCGAAACCATTCCGATTTAACTTCCCAAAAGAATTCAATTCCAGCATATTAACCGAAAATTCCCAACAGAACCCAAAAGCAATAACAGAACATTATCCAATCTCATTCACAGAGCTTAAGAGCAAAAATTTGAATCTCCAATCATTTCCATTAATTCTCGAAAACCCGAGAATACAGAAAACAGAGAATCTCTTCTTAAAAAGTTCTCAAAAATCCGAGAAAAACTACAGAACCCAGTTCTGTCCTAATAATTCTATTTAATCACAGAAAACAAACCACAGCAATCATTTCCGAGATTTTCGGAAAAGCCGAAATAGCAACGTAACTATTACGTTGTCGAAAACCGAAATTCCGAAGGATTCGGGGACCAGAGAATTCATCATCGACAGAAAGGAAAATAGAGTTCCAGAAATTATACCCAAAACCGAAGTCGAAGGAAATCCCGAATTTGGGTCGCGGAACCGAACGGCAAAACGGACAGTGCTGGACATGGACAGGGGCGAGCAAAGGGTCGACGGACGAAGGCCACGCGGGGTGCCGGCGGTGGACGGCGGCGGTCGCCGGTCGGGCGCGGGCGGCGGTGACGCGGGGCCGCGCGGGTCGACGGGAGCGCCGGGAAGCGGCTTGGTCGCGCTGGAAAGGGGCGTCGGCCTCGGGAAAACTCGGCCAGTGGTTCGCCGGGGAGGATCGAGAAGGGGATCGCCGGAAAATAGTTGATTTGGAAAGAGGATGAAGAAGATGGTGATGGTGTGGAAAAAAATGATGGGGAAAAGCCCCTTTTATAGGAAATAGGTAGTGAAGGTTACCATTTAAGAAGATGGAGAGCCACCATGGCTTGATGGTCGGCCGGTTATGGAAGGCGAGGGGGTCAACGGGTGGGGAAGAAGAAAAAAACTTCTTCGGTTCACAAAGGCCACTCACAGCACCCAACACTAAAGAAGAATGAAAAGGCTATTGAATGTTATCTTCATCAGACACTTAATATATGTCATTCAATACCAAGAGTAAGTATAGACTTAATGGGTTGAGACATACGAATGGGTTTGAAACCCATTCAAGATTTATAGGTTAGCCTATAATTGGCTTGGGTTAGGTCCAATTGGACTTAGAAAAATAATGAGTTTGGGCCAGGATTGAAACTAATGGCCAAAGTAATGGGTTTCAATAAAATTTAAAGGCTTTGGGCTAGAAAAATTTTAGACAACTAAAAATATTTTTAAAGGAAATATTATCTAGAAAATTTTTGTACAATTTATAAAAAATATTTTATGTTCAAATTTGGGTTCAAGTCCGGGCTGACATGCCAAAAATCCAAGTTTAACTATTTGGAAAATAATTTACTCTTAAATAAATATTATTAACATCTAACATTATTCTAAAGAAAAAAATTTATTGCTAACAAAATTTTATTTAGCAAATAAAAAAAATTAGAAGTAAACTAAAAATACGGGTTTCACAACATGTTTCTCTCAGTTTAATTTTCTCTAAAAAATAATTTATTTTATTTCTAGTTCAATTCATCTCAGTCTTAGTATGTATGTTCTTTCTTAAGAATTTCAGATATATATTCACTATGGTTAACTAAAATATTCTGGTATCCTCAATTTAGGATATCATTTCTAATCATGTATATTGGGAAAGGAAAGTGATTACTTTCCTATGTTTGGATGCCAAAGAAATTGAGGAGGAAAGGAAAATAATTCCCAATGGAAGGAAAATTAGGGGGGGAAAGTGATTACATCCATCCAAGCAAGGAAACACTTTTCCACATTAAAGTATTCACTTTCCTTTCCAAATTCCTTGCTATTTCCAAACAATGGAAAAGAAAATCAGTGGAAATTACAATTTTTTAAAGGAAAGGAAATGCCAAGGAATTGATTTCCTTTTCCTTCCATTTCGTGAACCAAACGAGGCCTTTGTTCCAACGCTTTCACAATTCTGTGATATTACATACCCAATGATTGATATGTAACAATTTAGTGATGTATTTTGTTGTAAATGATTGAAATGTAAAAATTCAGTGTATGTTTATCAAATTTATATTTTTGACAAAAGTTCAATATTAGGTCCAGTCTATTAAACATTGAAAATATTCAACCGAACAAACGGAACCTATTATATTGGCTCGGCTCGACAACCCCGCAAAAGCTTAGCATTTGACAGAAACAAAAATATAACTAGGGACTTAGTCTCGACATACCATCGGAAACCTTAGTAAAGTTACAAAATGACATAACTGCTCAAAGAGTTAGCACATATATTATATATGTTCGTGTCGTATTCGTGTCTGTGTCGTGTCCATGTCAAATGGCTACTAGAGATATCGGGTTAGGGTTTACCTGAGCTTTGGGGCTGATAGAGGAAGGGGGTGGCCGAGAGGAGGAGGAGAAGGAGCTCGCGGTGGAGGAGCTCCGCGGCACGTGTAGGCGGTTGGAGGAGGAGGAGCTCGGTTGGAGGAGGAGGGGATCTTGGGATGGCCGAGTAGGAGGAGGAGGAGGAGGAGCTCGCGGTGGAGGAGGAGGAGGGGTCGGTGGAGGAGCTCGGAGAGGAGGAGGAGGAGCACGCAGCAACGAGGAGAAGGAGAAGGAGGCCGGTCGGCAGAGGAGGAGTAGGAGGAGGAAGTCGGTGGAGGAGAAGGAGCGGTGGAGGAGGAGGAGGAGCTCGAAGAGGCGGTGGAGGAGGAGGCTGGGCGACGGCGGAGAATGGGGGGAAAACAAATTTTTTGGAAAATTTTCGTGTGAGAATGGGGGAAAAGGAAAACCCGATCGGGTTAATGGAAAAGATTTACCGATGTCAGTGAAAGACATCGCTGAACGGCGCTATATTCTAAAAATATAGCGACGTCGTATTCTAGTGTCGCAAAAACGTCGCTAATAATAAAACAATAGCGATGTTTACCGACTTTTGGGCGACGTAATATTTTGTTATGAAAAAATTAGTCGTAATACGTCGCTGAACGTCGGTAGTAGTGACGTCCAGCGACGTAAAAATTATACGTCGCTAAATTGTCAAATAATAGCGACGTTTTCATTAAGCGTCGCTAAACTCGTCGCTGATATGACTTATTTTAGTAGTGTTGTCTGGCTTACCCGGGGCCGGCCCTGATCACGAGGGATGTCTTCCTACATTTTAGTCTCAACCCTTTGTCCTTTGGAATGTGAACTAGTCCTATAGGATGTATAATTAAGTCAATGCTAAGGGATATTGTGATTCTTGCGTCAAAATTTTGACACTCTTGTATACATAGATTATTGTTTTTATAACTGTAAAAAATATGACAGTTAAGTACAACAATGGAATGTAAAAATGATGTTGTCCCTTAACAAGTTCGGCCATAATTAAGGCCAATACTTCCTTGCTTTCCTCCAACACACTGAACAACATTTTTGTTCAGTTAGGATTGCGTCCTGGAACAAAAGACGAATGGAATACGCACACTTTATTTTCAATTCAGTACAATACACATTCTGAGAAATTGATTACTTCGTGTTGGTTTGTAAGTAAGCCTCCTTCATTTAACAGTCTATAATCTGATCACTTCTCCTTCGATCGGAATTTATGTACCCCAACTTCGCTTTAAATGCATAATTATTCAAAGTTCGTGGAGTTGGATTGTTGACAAGCACTTTTGTGTCATGTTTGTCTAACAACTCTTGTCCTCTTCAATAGGTTCCCTCCTTAAGGACGGCCCAAGCTAGCATAAACTTGACAAGACTTCGAATTTGGATAATCCCTCTTCCTACAACAACTTGTTAACCTATATCATTTTAATAAGAACGAAGAACAATTAGCTCGGACTAAGATAATCCCCACCCCCCCCCCCCCCCCCCCCCCCCCCCCTCCCCTAATATATATATCTTTCCAATGACAATAACACAATGGGAAGAAAGTAATGGAATACCTTTGCGAATATATCGTTTACCAATACTTATTTACCAATATTTACCTCTAAAGGTACAAGGTTAACGCGATTGAGAAAAAAATTATCTTCTTAAATACTTATTTGCTAAGGTGTTGGTCTTTTGTATGTTTGTGCGATCTGACCTAGTCGATCGATGTCTGTTTTCCGTTCGACTATTGCTAATAGGTATCAGGAGGAGTAATACTAGGATTATAACTGAATGAAATTATAACTCTTTACAACTGTCACAAGACGGTCGTCAATTGATCTCCTCTCTCCATGTGGCGTAGGAGGGGAGGACTAATTGAAAACCGTCACGACGGTTGTAAAAGTTCAAAACCATGCACATATGGTTGTAAATTTGGCATTATTGTATCAGGGGATACAATAATTAGGGCTCCTAATTGGTTTTCAAATGTTGGAGCCGTTGACATTATGAATTACCATTACAACATTAGTGAATCTCATACCTTCTGTAGCATCTCATGGGGTGCAGTATGTATTTGTAACCTAAAATAAAACAGATAATTATTTGCCCATAAACTACCAACTCACTATATAAATACATGCATGCATGTTAGCTTATACTATAATCTCCTTAACTATGTCAACTAGTCAATCTAAGCTACAAAGTACATCATCACTATTAGATAAAATTCAACACTCATATTCTATACTAGATCTTTGAATGGTTGCACTATATGTATATTGTTTTATTTTGTTTTGATATACAGTACGTACATCACGTCGACAAAGCAGCGGGCCAATTCCCTAAATAATATTTTTTAAAAATTGAGTTGTACTCCCACTTTGTTTACCAAATTTAAGGTGTACTCCATATAATTATCATAATTATCGTATGGTACTTTCCATTTCTGACAAAAATCGTTTCTCACTGAGGGTCAACTGTTTTGACCAAAAAAATGGGACAAACCCCCTCCTGCCTTTAGCTGCTGCTGTCCACCCCCCCCCCCCCCCCCCTCCCGGCCCCCTCGCCGCTGCCTCCCACCTCCCACCTCGCCCGTGTCACTGTTGCTCTGTCGCTACCCCGCCCCACCCCCACCTCTGCCGCTGGCCGTCGCTGTGCTGTTGTCTGCTGCCGTTGCTCAGGGGCACGGGAGGGGGCGCGCGGGGCTGGGATGGAGCGCACGGGGCTGGGATGGGAGCGCGGGGAGGGGGGGTGGAGGGGTGCAGATGGTGCACTCGTCGGGGGCAGAGGGGTTGGGCGAGCGCGGTGTGGAGGTGGCAGCCGGCGATGACCCGTACGTGCGGAAAAGAAGACAATGTACGAGAGGTATTTTGGTCCAACTTTTTGGTCAAAGCAGTTGACCGTGAGTTGGAGACGATTTTCGTCATAAGTGAAAGTTACCTTATATTATGGTAATTGTGTGGGGTGCATCTTGAATTTGGATAAATAAAGTGGAGTACAACTCAAATTTTCTTATAATATTACTATGAGAAATTTTTTTTTATACACTTTATAGTCACATTGATATGACAGTGCATAATTAACATTCAATGATTTATGGTTACATCAATGTGGCTTAATATGTTAAGAAAAGTATATTCCCATAATATTATTGTTAAAGTAGAATACATAAGCTACTGGGATGAGAGGGACCTGAAAATAAAGAACGAAAGAGAATAGATAGATATAAATTAATGAGGCACATGATAAGTTGCCTAGGCCAACGAAGATCGAGATTCGATGGCCCCATTGGAAGTACATAAATACATATACGTAGCGAACAATGTAGCGCAGTACGTGCGTACGTACGTAGCGGTAGATCGAGACCTCCGAATGATAAAAAAATTGACAAATATTCAGCAGTGTCAGTTAGGAACCAGCAGCTACCACTCCGGTGGCATTTAGGCCTCGTTTGGTTCGGATTCAAGGAAGTAGAAAAGGAAAGTTGTTTCTTTTTCTTGTTTAGTAACCACAAATTTGGAAATCAATTTCGTCAAAGAGGGAAAATTGGAGGGAATATGGTTCCACTCATGATCCATGGGATTGATTTTTCCTCCTCCTTTCCCAACATTTATTACAAAAGTTATGACAAAAGTAACCATGTGTTATTGCTTATTTTACCATTAATGTTATTTTTCATAATGTTATTTTTATTTTATATGTAAGGATATTATTGGAACATTGTTATATTTTTGCTTTCCTTTCCTACACCAACCAAACAACGGAAAGAAAATGTGACAGGAATCCTACTTTCCCATTTCCATGGAAAATACAAAGGAATGCATTTCCTTTCCGTGAACCAAACGAGGCCAGGGTATGCTTGGTAACGGTCTTCCGATTTTTTGGTGTTTTTGAACCGATCATTTATGAAAACTCATGCTTGTTAATTTTTTTGATGCGTCGTTTTGGTCTGCTCAAAAACTCTTCAAAATCGGTGTAATATATTTTTGGATGGCTTTATGAGCACCCCAAATTGGTAGGTTTTGAACGGCCCTATTTTTTATTCTATTTATATCCTTACAAAAATATATATAATTATAACTAGTGATACCTTTCCCTATTTAATTTATTCGTGTAAAAAACTTTCAGAATAGTGAATTACCATGCATGAATTAGACTATAGTTTAAAAGCCGCTACTTAAAATCATTCAAAATCGGACCCCTCATAATCGTTCGTAACTGGTATTCTAAAAATATCTCATAACTGTTGCTTCTACAATTGTCAAGCAGAGACCCTTAGTATAATATGAGATGGCTGAGGAATGGAACTGGCAGGTGAAGGAATTAAATTAAATTGGGTACCCAGTTTGCCATTCAGATGCTTGTCCTGATCGACAGCTTTACCATCTGGCATACACCCCATGCATGCATTTCTACTAAAATCGGTTCGTTTTATAATAATCTAACAACCAGTTCATCATTTTTGTTCATCCACTCAAACTCGTATAGGTGTTCAAGAATTGTCACTTATAAAATTAGTGATTAAAATTTGTATTTTATTATGTTGAAATTTTAATCTTACATTCTAAAAAATAGTTTCACATCTATATGGCAACTCAAGTATCCAAAAAATATTTTTAATTTCACTCATTTATTTCGCCTCAGGCTCGGACAAATGAGACAAAGTGACACTTTGACGTTGCATTTCGTATTTACATACCGGACGCGTAATTGCACTGGCGCTTGTTCCCTCACACGAAAATTACACAATACGACTGTTTGAGTGGATAATCTATTGTTACTGTTCCTTATCCTTAGAGATTTGGAGAATGGTAAGTAACCATCCCTTATTCGTGAAAATTATCTCAGGATTAAGTGGGTGACGGTTGATTATGATTTGGCTTGTGTCTCATATATATATATATATATATATATATATATATATATATATATATATATATATATATATATATATATATATATATATATATATATTTTGGAAATGGTAATTAGTTTCCAGAATCGTTCTCACTGGGATTCAAACTCCTGACCACTCGGACCGCATGTCTCACCACTACCACTAGACTATGGATCATTGGTTGTACCTTATATATATATATATATATATATATATATATATATATATATATATATATATATATAAGGATCAAGATCTTCACACTTTTTGCATCCTCATACATCCCTCCTACTTGTACCGTTGGATGGTGATTTAAGTCATTTAATCTTAA
The DNA here is from genome assembly GCA_029216955.1 of Iris pallida. Classification (NCBI taxonomy): domain Eukaryota; kingdom Viridiplantae; phylum Streptophyta; class Magnoliopsida; order Asparagales; family Iridaceae; genus Iris; species Iris pallida. The sequence continues at coordinate 41,918,905 of JANAVB010041219.1, read as the reverse complement.
CCGTTGATTTACCAATGGTTGAGATTAGATGACTTAAAACACATCCAACGGATGTGAACATGGGGATGCAAAAATTGTGGGGATGCCTCTCTCTCTCTCTATATATATATATATATATATATATATATATATATATATATATATATATATATATATATATATATAGGGAGCGGATCAAAAGTTCTCCTTAGAAAATCCCCTAAAAACCCCCCTCACTCATATTCGTAATATTAATGTTAATATTAACGTTAATATTAATGTTAATGTTAATGTTAATATTAATGTTAATATTAATAATTTTTTTATATTTTTTATATTAATGTTAATGTTAATGTTAATATTAATATTAATGTTAATGTTAATATTAATTTTAATATTAAGTTTAATGTTAATTTTAGTATTTAATGTTAATATTAACATTAATATTAACATTAATATTAATATTAAATTACGGATTAGAATGACGGGGGGGTTTTAGGGGGTTTCTAAGGGGGGCTTTTGATCCGCTTCCAATATATGTTCTCTTCTCGTGATAGAGGTGGCAACTAATTATGGTTTGGCGTGCCTCCCTTATATATATTCCATTCCGTTCTCTCATAGAGGGGCAGAAAATATTGCTACGAGAGAAGAGTTAGATGTAGCCACAGATATCCACGAAGCATCGTCCGCTCTTCCAGTTCGAGATCCACAACAAGGGTGACAAGAGTGTTCCAGAAGTTCATCTACGAACATTCTGGTTCTTGGAGCATATCGACAAAAAAGGTCGATTGAGTAATGGTGATCTTCATCACTCCAGCGAGTTGTCTTCTTCTTCATCGTGATTCTTGTCACACCCCAGAACCAGAATACCGGAGAGCGGGGGCAGACATAGCCAGCTACGCAATTCCAAAGTACGTTAATACTCTGAAATCACGTATAAGCTGTCAAGACATGGGGGTTACTCTACATGCCATCAGTCAATCCTATGGTTTAACTGTAATGCCCTGAATCCGTTGCGGAGCACGGTGCGGGCTAGCGGCCGAATGGCCGAGTCGGATGGGAATTGGGGAAACTTTACCAGGATCGCGGGATAATAAATTGAGATCCTTTCCTCGTTATGGATTGGACTCTTTTGAAATGATGCCCAAGATGCAGTGGCGCGCGTCTTGGGGGAAGAGTTCTATATAAGAGTCGCTTGCCCCGAGACCGTTGTCCTGCTGGTTTTCGATGTCGCTTTTGCTGTTGGCTTTTGTGTGCATTTTCGTGATTGTTTTCGATGAATGTTTTCATGGATTTACTTTCACCGTCTACGCATTTCATATCGAATAACTGAGAGAAAGAGAAGAAGTATGCTGACCAGACGTTGGTGCCAATGCAGGTGCTAACGCGGTGAACCTCGGGTGACGTTGCGTGGAAGACCTCTTTCTCTCGGCAATTCACCAACAAGTGAGTGGCTTTGATCCTTCGACGATCCTTGATCTTCGCGCATAACAATGGTAGACTTGTTATTGCGTTCGGTGCTTAATAAAAGATGCCTAGTAATAATATGGGAAAGATAATGAAAGATAAATTATCACATGGCTAGGCTTATGTTGCAAATCGAATGATGCTCGTATGCTATATGAATTGTTTAACAGGTGATGCAAAGACCCAAGTATTGGGCGGTAAGTATATCGGACTTCGGTTCGAAAGAATGGGTTAAACATGAATAGTCCCTTGGTTGGATGAACGAATATACGAGCCTATGGCTCAAGGCAAGTTGGTAAGATGGAAAGATGGGAAAATGGCAAGATGAAATGAGAACTACGAATATGTGTGGAAGATGCTATTATCATGCATGTCGTGTCTCTTATTAGTTAAGTTGCATTGCATGCATGGTCATGGACAACTTGTATACAAGGTAGTTCCCAGAACGGAAATCCGCGGCCACGGACCCGGTTCGTCCTAGGGGGAACAAGGAATTATGCCGACGTACTGGCATCGGTAAACGGGACTTGCAGTGGGGCTAGCTACCCGCACTGAAAAGGCGCCGTTGTACCAAGTAAGACGGTCCAGGATGGCGTGTCGCCAGTGACCTTCATATAGACAGGTGGCATAGCTAACATTGTCTTATGCAGGCAGAGTAAGTGGTATTCATAAATATGTACAGGGATGGCTATCGACCGTGGGTAAGATTCACCAAATTGGTGATCAATATGAACTGCTTATGTTAGATCAACATGAATTGCTTATGTTTCTAACATCACTGTATGCTCCTTATATTTCTCATCAAATATATGAATTGTTAATGGACCCTAAGGCAAGATAGAAAGAATACAAATCAATAGTGAACATTCATGTAATTTTACTACTGTTGATTTATGGTGAGATTGGTTACGGCCGCTCACCAGTACATATGTGGCAATGTACTGACCCTCGTCTCCACAGGTGCCGGGAACCTAGTGGATAATCATAGACGCTGAAGGCTTGCTGTCCGACTCTTTAGAAGCTTCGTACATCTTGAAGTTTCCACTTGAAGAAGAAGGCATTTTGCTGAAGGTGGTTATTGCTGCATTATTAATAAAGGGATATGATGTATGGAACAAGTTGTATCTCATTTCAATATTTCTGCAAGTTGTAGCCAAGTTTGGCCTTTCATCTCGGCTGTTTGAGAGCCTTATGTTTATGCAATGTAATTTCAAAGATATCAATAAAGAACTTATTTCAGATCATATCTGTGTTGCCAAAACTTCTCTATCATCCGCTGCGAATCTCTATTCAAAATGTCTCTTTTATAAAAGGAACACGAGCACGCCTTGTACAAGTACAATTCCAGACTTGTACGGCATCACGCCTTAGCGAGGACGAACGATTCGGCGTGAATCTAAGCGGAGGCGAACGATTCCCGAATCGGGGCGTGACAGTTTGGTATCAGAGCACGGCTTTACATCCTTGGGACTTTCTTGGTTTTAAAGATTTCGAAAAACGACACAAGCTTTATTGCTTCTCGAACAACTTTGGTTTTAAATGTCCCGAAATGAGATGTTCCATACAATAAGTCCATAAATATATTATGAGACTAACAAGCTCCTCTGTTTTGCAGAGATGACAAAGGCGGGTACGACAAACAATGCGAGTAGCTCAAGGGTGGTAGCCTCAACCGACCCTATGGAGAGGATGCTGGCTATGATGGAGAGCCAACAGAGGCAGAACGCGAAGCAATTCGAGGCCCAACAGAAGCAGCTAGATACCCTGCAACAGTTGGTCCGAACAGTGGTGAACAATGGGGCTCAAGGCACTCCAGTCTCCCGAGAGAGCGACTAGTGGAGGCAGAGGAACCCCCGACGGCTAAGAAGACCACTGCTGTGGCCGACATTACAAAGTTTAAGAAAATCTGCAGCAAAGAATTCAAAGGGACAGAGGAAGCCACCATTGCTATGGATTGGCTAGTTGAAGTGGAAGACCACCTGGAAGCTTTGGGTATTGTTGGATCTAAGAGGGTCTCGTGTGTGAAACTACTGCTGGTTTCCAACGCACACTACTGGTGGCAAAGTCAGAAAAGAATTCTCGCGGGAGTGAATGGAACAACGAAAATTACTTGGCTGATGTTCCGTGAGGCATTTCTGGCTCAGTACTTCCCTTCGACTGAGCAGCGAGCTAAGGAATTGGAGTTCCAGAAGCTCGAACAGGGGAACATGACGGTGAAGGAGTATGAGGCAGAGTTTTCTAGACTGTCTCAGTATGCGATCACGAAGTTTACTGACGATGCATCTAAGGCTCGTCGGTTTGAGCAGGGCTTGAGGCCTGCTCTGAAGGCTCAAGTCGTGGTTCAGAAATATAAGACTTTTCAGGAGTCTTATGAGCACGCGAAGGAATTGGACCCACACTATCCTGCGACGGCGCCAGTGCAAGCGTCGGTACAGAATTTGCATAACAAGAGACCGAACAACGGTGGCAGATATGAGGCGCCAAAGCGTCAGAATTACGGTGGCTACCATCGACCCAACCCGGTTGGGCCGTACTGCAACAAGTGCCACAACAAAGGGCACTTTGCTAATGACTGTAAGGTCTTGGAGGGAGGATGCTATAGGTGTGGTCAATTTGGCCATATGTCTCGCAATTGTCCAGGAAGGGGCAACCAGAACCCTCCAAGGCAGCAGCATCACCAACAATATCAACAGAATCGTGGACAGGCACCACGACCTCCTCAGCTACAACAGAATCAGAGGCCCGGTGCCCAGGGCCGAGTCTTTGCATTGACTCAGGAGGAAGCATCATTTGCATCAGATACTGTCGTGACAGGTATATTGTTATTTAATGGCATTCCTGCACGTACTTTATTTGATTCTGGTGCTTCACATAGTTTTATATCTAAAGACTATGTTAAGGAACATGAAATAAAAATGACAATGTTGGATATGTACCTTAGTGTTAGTACTCCATCAGGAGTGGAGATGCCTACTAACATGATGTGTAGGGATGGTTACATATGTATCGGGAAGAGAAAGCTACCATTAGATGTAGTCGAGCTTGATATGAAAGATTTCGATATCATTCTGGGAATGGACTGGTTAAGTGCACGTTGTGCGACGATTGACTGTGCGAAGAAGCGAGTTATGTTTCGCCTACCTGGGGGAACAGAATTCTCTTACTCGGCCAGTTCGTCGGCGAAGGCTTCGATGGTGATTTCAGCTACTACGGCCCGGCGATTGCTTCATTCTGGCTGCGAAGGGTACCTTGCTTCTGTTCGAGACACACGCAAGAATGGTGCAGACTCAGCTAACACTGAAGTCGTGGCAGAATTTTCTGATGTGTTTCCTGACGAGATACCAGGAATGCCTCCGGACCGAGAGATTGAATTCACTATCGATACATTTCCAGATACTCGTCCGATCTCAAGGGCACCATACAGGATGACGCCTGCTGAATTGAAGGAACTCAAAGTACAGCTACAGGAATTATTAGACAAGGGATACATCAGACCCAGTGTTTCACCATGGGGTGCTCCGGTGCTATTTGTGAAGAAGAAAGATGGAACAATGCGGCTGTGCATCGACTACCGTGAGCTAAACAAAGTTACAATTCGGAACCAGTACCCGTTGCCTCGAATAGACGACCTCTTCGATCAGTTACAAGGGGCGTCTGTATTTTCAAAGATTGATCTTCGCTCAGGCTACCATCAGTTAAAGATCAAACCAGATGACATTTCTAAGTCCGCATTCCGAACCAGATACGGACACTATGAATTCTTGGTCATGCCCTTCGGACTGACTAACGCCCCTGCCGCTTTCATGGATATGATGAACAGTCTTCCGGCCCTTTTTGGATAAATTTACGGTCGTGTTCATCGACGACATCCTAATCTACTCGAAGAACAGAGAAGACCATGCAGAACATTTGAGGACAGTGTTACAGACTCTACGGGAAAATCAGCTCTATGCCAAGCTGAGCAAATGTGAGTTTTGGATGAGTAGCGTGTCGTTCCTAGGGCACGTTATCTCGGCGGAAGGTGTGTCCGTTGACCCAAAGAAAATTGAAGCCGTAGTGGATTGGAAGCAACCCACGTCGGCGAGCGAGATCCGAAGTTTCCTCGGCTTGGCAGGCTACTACAGGAAGTTTGTCAAGGATTTTTCAAAAGTGGCAGCGCCTTTAACTCGGCTAACCCAGAAGGAAGTGGCATTCGATTGGACTGATGAGTACGAGGCTTGCTTTCAAAATTTGAAGCAACGTCTCGTATCAGCTCCAATCCTTACACTTCCAGACGGCGTCGAGGGATTCCAGATATACAGCGATGCGTCCGGATTGGGTTTGGGATGTGTGTTGACTCAGAGAGGGAAAGTGATATCTTATGCCTCGAGACAGCTTAAGCCGCACGAGAAAAATTATCCAACGCATGATTTGGAATTGGCAGCGATAGTGTTTGCATTGAAATTGTGGAGGCACTACTTATATGGAGTGGCTTGCGAGATCTTCACCGATCATAAAAGCCTGAAGTACATCTTTACTCAAAAAGATTTAAATTTGCGGCAAAGACGTTGGTTGGAGCTTATAAAAGATTACGACTTGACGATTGCGTACACCCCAGGAAAAGGCAATGTGGTGGCGGACGCGTTGAGTCGAAACTTTATGGGATCACTCAGTGTTGACAAACGAATACTGGAGGAATTAGAAAGTATGGGAATTGAGCTCCAGATTCGTGGCCGAAATGCACAATTGGCTCAACTTCAACTTGAGCCGAGTTTGTTAGAAAAGATAAAGACGGCACAGAGGACAGATGAGTTCTTAATTAAGATTGGGAGAATAGTGGAAAAGGGTGAAGCCAGCGACTTCACCAGGCACGAGGATGGATCATTGCGACTCAAGGGGAGGCTATGTGTCCCGAAGGATGAAGAACTCCGGAAGGAAATCTTGACGGAGGCCCATTACGCCAAGTATTCCTTACATCCGGGAAGTACAAAAATGTATAAAGATTTGCGCACGACCTTCTGGTGGCACGGCATGAAACGAGATGTGGCCCTCTTTGTCTCGCGATGCTTAGCGTGTCAACGAGTCAAGGTGGAACACCAGAGGCCCGGCGGGGAGATGCAGAACCTCGCGATCCCAGAATGGAAATGGGATCATATAACCATGGATTTTATAGTTGGCTTGCCGAAGACGCAGCGGAGGAATGATGCAATTTGGGTCATCGTTGATCGATTAACCAAATCTGCACATTTTCTCGCAATAAAGACAACATGGAGTGTCGACCGGTTGGCTCAGCTATACTTGGATGAAATTGTCCGACTGCATGGAGTGCCGGCATCAATAGTGTCGGATCGGGATGGGCGATTTGTATCGCGTTTCTGGGTCAGCTTGCATGCTGCCATGGGAACACAATTGAAATTTAGTTCTGCATACCATCCTCAAACCGATGGCCAGACCGAGAGGGTGAATCAGATACTTGAAGACATGCTTCGGCTTTGTGCTATTGATCTGAAGACTAGTTGGGATACTCACTTGCCGCTAGCAGAATTTGCCTACAATAACAGTTACCAGTCAAGTATAGAAATGGCCCCGTATGAAGCACTGTACGGGCGAAGGTGTCGGTCTCCGATTTGTTGGGATGAAGTCGGTGAACGACAGGTACTTGGTCCGGAGATGGTGGAACAGGCCGTCGAGAAGGTCCGCATGATTCGGGAGAAGTTACGTGTGGCACAAAGTCGACAGAAGAGTTATGCGGATACTCATCGACGACCATTGGAATTTATGGTGGGCGATCACATATTTCTGAAGGTGTCACCGATGCGCGGAGTTATGCGATTCGGTGCGAAGGGGAAGCTAAGTCCGAGATTTGTTGGCCCATTTGAAATTCTTAAGCGAGTCGGCCCTGTCGCCTATCTGATCGCGTTGCCACCGGCATTGGATGGAGTGCACGATATCTTCCATGTTTCCCAACTACGGAAGTATGTACACGATCCAAGCCATGTGGTAGACTTCGGTCCGCTAGGGCTAAGAGCTGACTTGTCTTATGTGGAGGAACCCGTGCAGATCTTGGATAGGAAAGATAAAATCTTGCGGAACCGAGTTGTTTCTTTGGTTCGAGTGCTTTGGCGAAATCATTCCGTCGAAGAGTCGACATGGGAACTTGAGGCAGAGGTGAAGGAAAAGTTTTCTTCGTTGTTTGACCTAGGTGGGTTTGTGTTTAAGTTTCGAGGACGAAACTTTTTGTTAGTGTATTAATATGTAATGCCCTGAATCCGTTACGGAGCACGGTGCGGGCTAGCGGCCGAATGGCCGAGTCGGATGGGAATTGGGGAAACTTTACCAGGATCGCGGGATAATAAATTGAGATCCTTTCCTCGTTATGGATTGGACTCTTTTGAAATGATGCCCAAGATGCAGTGGCGCGCGTCTTGGGGGAAGAGTTCTATATAAGAGTCGCTTGCCCCGAGACCGTTGCCCTGCTGGTTTTCGATGTCGCTTTTGCTGTTGGCTTTTGTGTGCATTTTCGTGATTGTTTTCGATGAATGTTTTCATGGATTTACTTTCACCGTCTACGCATTTCATATCGAATAACTGAGAGAAAGAGAAGAAGTATGCTGACCAGACGTTGGTGCCAATGCAGGTGCTAACGCGGTGAACCTCGGGTGACGTTGCGTGGAAGACCTCTTTCTCTCGGCAATTCACCAACAAGTGAGTGGCTTTGATCCTTCGACGATCCTTGATCTTCGCGCATAACAATGGTAGACTTGTTATTGCGTTCGGTGCTTAATAAAAGATGCCTAGTAATAATACGGGAAAGATAATGAAAGATAAATTATCACATGGCTAGGCTTATGTTGCAAATCGAATGATGCTCGTATGCTATATGAATTGTTTAACAGGTGATGCAAAGACCCAAGTATTGGGCGGTAAGTATATCGGACTTCGGTTCGAAAGAATGGGTTAAACATGAATAGTCCCTTGGTTGGATGAACGAATATACGAGCCTATGGCTCAAGGCAAGTTGGTAAGATGGAAAGATGGGAAAATGGCAAGATGAAATGAGAACTACGAATATGTGTGGAAGATGCTATTATCATGCATGTCGTGTCTCTTATTAGTTAAGTTGCATTGCATGCATGGTCATGGACAACTTGTATACAAGGTAGTTCCCAGAACGGAAATCCGCGGCCACGGACCCGGTTCGTCCTAGGGGGAACAAGGAATTATGCCGACGTACTGGCATCGGTAAACGGGACTTGCAGTGGGGCTAGCTACCCGCACTGAAAGGGCGCCGTTGTACCAAGTAAGACGGTCCAGGATGGCGTGTCGCCAGTGACCTTCATATAGACAGGTGGCATAGCTAACATTGTCTTATGCAGGCAGAGTAAGTGGTATTCATAAATATGTACAGGGATGGCTATCGACCGTGGGTAAGATTCACCAAATTGGTGATCAATATGAACTGCTTATGTTAGATCAACATGAATTGCTTATGTTTCTAACATCACTGTATGCTCCTTATATTTCTCATCAAATATATGAATTGTTAATGGACCCTAAGGCAAGATAGAAAGAATACAAATCAATAGTGAACATTCATGTAATTTTACTACTGTTGATTTATGGTGAGATTGGTTACGGCCGCTCACCAGTACATATGTGGCAATGTACTGACCCTCGTCTCCACAGATGCCGGGAACCTAGTGGATAATCATAGACGCTGAAGGCTTGCTGTCCGACTCTTTAGAAGCTTCGTACATCTTGAAGTTTCCACTTGAAGAAGAAGGCATTTTGCTGAAGGTGGTTATTGCTGCATTATTAATAAAGGGATATGATGTATGGAACAAGTTGTATCTCATTTCAATATTTCTGCAAGTTGTAGCCAAGTTTGGCCTTTCATCTCGGCTGTTTGAGAGCCTTATGTTTATGCAATGTAATTTCAAAGATATCAATAAAGAACTTATTTCAGATCATATATGTGTTGCCAAAACTTCTCTATCATCCGCTGCGAATCTCTATTCAAAATGTCTCTTTTATAAAAGGAACACGAGCACGCCTTGTACAAGTGCAATTCCAGACTTGTACGGCATCACGCCTTAGCGAGGACGAACGATTCGGCGTGAATCTAAGCGGAGGCGAACGATTCCCGAATCGGGGCGTGACATTAACAATCCTAGGTATCTCAATCACAGGCAATTATACAAGAGCAAGAGTACGATCATCATACATACAATAGTAAGGCGTCCCGAACCATATATACATGACTGATCATGAAGCCAGTACCACAGAACTGATGACTAGCTAGAATATTAGTCGTACATGATAAGGACTAGCTATAGTCTAGAATACACATATCATGTTTATGCCCGTAGGCTACAATATCAAGGAAAATACCAAAACACGAGCTAAACACGTGCTCGGGGCTAAACGTTACAAGAGGAGAATTTACATATCAGTGGGAGAATGAAAAAGAAGCCCACTGAGGCACTCTGGTGCTCTGGCTGGTCACCGTCGAGTAGATGGAACGGTAGATCCTTCGGGCTCTTTTATCAGAACCTGGCCATGCAAAACCAGTGGGGTCAGACCCCAAATAGCAAGTACCACAAAGGAGGCCGAACAATGTACTTAAAACCAGCAATCATAGGCAATCAACGGGGAGAGAAAGCAATAAGTAAAGGAGGATCGAGATTCGTGCAGTACCAATGCACTTAACCCGAACATAAGAAGGCAGTAAGTAAAGCATTTAGTAAACACAATTAAAAGTAGACTTGTTAAGCAAACGATCTTTTAAGAGTTATGCAAAGCAAGTAGTCATATGAACAGGTGAGATAAAGTAACTAGAGAACATATTAAATAACTAGAGCTAGGTAATATACAAAGAGAGGACGAAAGTACTATTCCGGAAGCCAGGTTACAACCCTTAAACCAAACAAGGACCGAGGTTGTAACCCTTCGCCTGAACAGAACTTGGTCTCTGATCATTTATTGCTAAAGGTGACAATCATTAAGTGACACTCAGAGAGTGACAAACAGGGAATGACAATACAGAGTACAATACATTAGAGTGACAATCATTGCAATCATTATCCTGGAAACAATTAGGAACTGGATCTAAACAAGACTTAGACTGGGAAGGTGATATACGATGAGATAACCATGGGACTATTCAGATAACCAGGTTACAACCCGTAAACCAAACATGGACCGGGGTTGTAACCCTTCGTCTGAACAGAACTTGGTCTCTGATTATTTATTGGCAAGATAAAGTAAGAAAATCAGGACATGTAACAATCAAGTACAAGATCAAGACAAGACTAGACTGATCGAACTCCATCCAACATTCACGGCCAAGCAATAAGTACGGCTTGATACTTTAACTAACTAGGGTTATCACAGGCCTAATTACTAGCAAGATGCAGTGAGATTATTCCACAGCCACAAGCCCTGCAGACCATCCAGGTTATCCATGCGAATATTAGTACAATAAAGGTGCAACACATAACCGTGTGCTGGAAGTGTGCCCTACTCGTCGGCAGGCTACAAATCCACAAGCGCACCCAGGTAACGGGATTGCCTGTAGCTGGGAAATCTCTTCATGACTACTGGATTATTCTAGTTGTTAACCTTAGTCGATTTCAGTGGGTACCCCTGACCGTGGTACTCAGAGGTTCCCGTCCTAGACATGATGCAAGACAAGACAGGTTCATTTGTACAAGCACAATCGTCCACGGTGTCCAAGTTATTCAATCTTGTCAAGTCGTGTTAGCCGTCGCAACAGCATTCGAGATATATCATGTCAGGTTTATCACGTCAAGAGTGCGCCACGGCGGGCCACTATCAAGAATTATCATTATCACTTATCAAGAGTGCGCCACGACGGGCCACTATCAAGAATTATTAATCATCTTGTTACCAATCTGGAGTGCACTACAACGGGTCACCATCGTGTCAAACAATTTCATCCATTTAAGAAATAACAAGCTATTAAGTGGGTCATCGCAATATAGGCCAAGAATAGAAAATGTACAGTACAATCAGGAGCTCTATATTAAAATAAAAGAAACTTGCACAGTTAATTAATATTATATATATATATATATATTCTTTAAGCCAAGGAAAAACTCTACAACTTTTATGTTGGGAGTTGGAAGAAATTCGAGCCATAATTCAGTCATTTAGAACATATAACAGTTAGAAATAGTCAAAATATGCATTATGCGGCCTATTCTGCGACATGCATGCAACCGCGACACCATATGTAGCTCAACTGCGACATGATATGCGCCTACTGCGACATGCACCTCATACGGCTCAACTGCGACACCATATGCGCCTACTGCGACATGTGCCTCATGCAGCTCAACTGCGACATGATATGCGCCTACTGCGACATGCGGTTCATGCAACATGCGCCTACTGCGACATGCGCCTTCTGCGACATGATATGCGGCTACTGCGACATGCGCTTCATTGCAACATGCGCCTACTGCGACATGCGCCTTCTGCGACATGATATGCGGCTACTGCGACATGCGCTTCATTGCAACATACGCCTACTGCGACATGCGCCTTCTGCGACATGATATGCGGCTACTGCGACATGCGCTTCATTGCAACATGCGCCTACTGCGACATGTGCCTTCTGCGACATGCTGTTCATGCTGCAGATGAACATAGAAATGACCAGAATTGCTTTTGGCCATAACTTCCTCATCCGAAGTCGAAATCAAGCGAAACAAAAGTCAAAACTGCATGAAATTAAATTCTCTACAACATAGATCAATTAATTTTCGCAAACAAGTAAGTTTGGTAGATCAAAACCCAAGAAAATCGAAAATAATATAAACTTAGATCTACAAGAATCTACCCGATAAAATCAAAAACTCCAAGTTCTAAACATGCTTAGAATCATGCAAGGAAGAAGATGGAACAATCAAAAGTAAATTTGTTCAAGGTTCGGCAAGGTGTACTTGCCTCTCCTCCTTGGTGAAGAAGGAAAGAAGAAGAAGATGAAGATGGAAAATGAAAATGAATAATGGAGGAGAGAGAGTGGTAGGTGGCTTATATAACAAGCCCAAGCAATCTCCACCATTCATTCCTCTCCACTCAATCTAAACCATACACCTCTCTCATAAGGAACCAACTAAACCAAACCAAGTCCAAGCCAAACCAAACCATGTTAAACCAAACCAATAAAACCAAGTCAAATCAAATTAAAACCAAGTCATGATTCATACCAAAATAAATGAAACAAGCCAGTATACGGGTCACCCGACAATTGTCAGAAATCCGTACAATGACAATTCAGCAACTTTAAATATTCTCAAAATTCAGGAAATACGAAATACAGCTCAAATAAATATGTATCCGTATAAAATACTGATACAGTGAGGCGGGCCTCACAACTCTCCACCCCTTAGAAAAATTCCGTCCTCGGAATTTCCTGAGGCTAGTCGAGCAAGATAACAAAACAAAAGCTCCAGGAACCCAACAATCTCAATAAATCAAGCACGGCATATAAGTAAAGTAAAACAATCAATAACGTAATTAAATACGTAAATGGTAAATAAATGCACAAGAACAAATATAATCATGATCAAGAAGGGCTGGAGGCATATGGATCAATATGTCTCCTGAGACAGTTGTGTAGAAACCAACGTCCTCGCTGGCCTAAGCTGACTCCCAAAAATGGATAAAAGTCAAGCCTCAAGGTAAGTCGGTACCAATGACTTAGTTCAAGACATGACTCTACCCAGGACGTGTCATCGTAGTTAAAACAGATGCATGAACTTTATCACCTGTCTCAAGATACGAAGACTGAAGCGATTGGCTGATCGGGATGGACTGACACCTCTGCCTGCATGCTGAGACTGATCCTCCATAACTGGCCTGGCCAAAGAATGCTGAGCTGTCCTCGGCAAAACATGAACAAGATAATCAGAGGGATCAAGAACAGTGCCCTTGAAAGTTGAAGGACACAAGATCAAATCATGGGAACAGGAATGACCAACGATCAAAACAGATATCAAGTCAAGTATCAGAGATAGAGAATAATCCGAAGGAGATCAATAAAGATAATCGTGATTGAGATATCTAAACATGGTAACCCCCACAAATCTGAAAATCGAGACATACATGGGCTACCACTAAAACCATGTCACGCCCCAGAACCAGAATACCGGAGAGCGGGGGCAGACATAGCCAGCTACGCAATTCCAAAGTACGTTAATACTCTGAAATCATGTATAAGCTGTCAAGACATGGGGGTTACTCTACATGCCATCAGTCAATCCTATGGTTTAACAATCCTAGGTATCTCAATCACAGGCAATTATACAAGAGCAAGAGTACGATCATCATACATACAATAGTAAGGCGTCCCGAACCATATATACATGACTGATCATGAAGCCAGTACCACAGAACTGATGACTAGCTAGAATATTAGTCGTACATGATAAGGACTAGCTATAGTCTAGAATACACATATCATGTTTATGCCCGTAGGCTACAATATCAAGAAAAATACCAAAACACGAGCTAAACACGTGCTCGGGGCTAAACGTTACAAGAGGAGAATTTACATATCAGAGGGAGAATGAAAAAGAAGCCCACTGAGGTACTCTGGTGCTCTGGCTGGTCACCGTCGAGTAGATGGAACGGTAGATCCTTCGGGCTCTTTTATCAGAACCTGGCCATGCAAAACCAGTGGGGTCAGACCCCAAATAGCAAGTACCACAAAGGAGGCCGAACAATGTACTTAAAACCAGCAATCATAGGCAATCAACGGGGAGAGAAAGCAATAAGTAAAGGAGGATCGAGATTCGTGTAGTACCAATGCACTTAACCCGAACATAAGAAGGCAGTAAGTAAAGCATTTAGTAAACACAATTAAAAGTAGACTTGTTAAGCAAACGATCTTTTAAGAGTTATGCAAAGCAAGTAGTCATATGAACAGGTGAGATAAAGTAACTAGAGAACATATTAAATAACTAGAGCTAGGCAATATACAAAGAGAGGACGAAAGTACTATTTCGGAAGCCAGGTTACAACCCTTAAACCAAACAAGGACCGAGGTTGTAACCCTTCGCCTGAACAGAACTTGGTCTCTGATCATTTATTGCTAAAGGTGACAATCATTAAGTGACACTCAGAGAGTGACAAACAGGGAGTGACAATACAGAGTACAATATATTAGAGTGACAATCATTGTAATCATTATCCTGGAAATAATTAGGAACTGGATCTAAACAAGACTTAGACTGGAAAGGTGATATACGATGAGATAACCATGGGACTATTCAGATAACCAGGTTACAACCCGTAAACCAAACAAGAACCGGGGTTATAACCCTTCGTCTGAACAGAACTTGGTCTCTGATCATTTATTGGCAAGATAAAGTAAGAAAATCAGGACATGTAACAATCAAGTACAAGATCAAAACAAGACTAGACTGATCGAACTCCATCCAACATTCACGGCCAAGCAATAAGTACGGCTTGATACTTTAACTAACTAGGGTTATCACAGGCCTAATTACTAGCAAGATGCAGTGAGATTATTCTACAGCCACAAGCCCTGCAGACCATCCAGGTTATCCAGGCGAATATTAGTACAATAAGGGTGCAACACATAACCGTGTGCTGGAAGTGTGCCCTACTCGTCGGCAGGCTACAAATCCACAAGCGCGCCCAGGTAACGGGATTGCCTGTAGCTGGAAAATCTCTTCATGACTACTGGATTATTCTAGTTGTTAACCTTAGTCGATTTCAGTGGGTACCCCTGACCGTGGTACTCAGAGGTCCCCGTCCTAGACATGATGCAAGACAAGACGGGTTCATTTGTACAAGCACAATCGTCCACGGTGTCCAAGTTATTCAATCTTGTCAAGTCGTGTTAGCCGTCGCAACAGCATTCGAGATATATCATGTCAGGCTTATCACGTCAAGAGTGCGCCACGGCGGGCCACTATCAAGAATTATCATTATCACTTATCAAGCGTGTGCCACGACGGGCCACTATCAAGAATTATTAATCATCTTGTTACCAATCTGGAGTGCACTACAACGGGTCACCATCGTGTCAAACAATTTCATCCATTTAAGAAATAACAAGCTATTAAGTGGGTCGTCGCAATATAGGCCAAGAATAGAAAATGTACAGTACAATCAGGAGCTCCATATTAAAATAAAAGAAACTTGTACAGTTAATTAATATTATATATATATTCTTGAAGCCAAGAAAAAACTCTACAACTTTCATGTTGGGAGTTGGAAGAAATTTGAGCCATAATTCAGTCATTTAGAACATATAACAGTTAGAAATAGTCAAAATATGCATTATGCGGCCTATTATGCGACATGCATGCAACCGCGACACCATATGCAGCTCAACTGCGACATAATATGCGCCTACTGCGATATGCACCTCATGCGGCTCAACTGCGACACCATATGCGCCTACTGCGACATGCGCCTCATGCAGCTCAACTGCGACATGATATGCGCCTACTGCGACATGCGGTTCATGCAACATGCGCCTACTGCGACATGCACCTTCTGCGACATGATATGCGGCTACTGCAACATGCGCTTCATTGCAACATGCGCCTACTGCGACATGCGCCTTCTGCGACATGATATACGGCTACTGCGACATGCGCTTCATTGCAACATGCGCCTACTGCGACATGCGCCTTCTGCGACATGATATGCGGCTACTGCGACATGCACTTCATTGCAACATGCGCCTACTGCGACATGAGCCTTTTGCGACATGCTGTTCATGCTGCAGATGAACATAGAAATGACCAGAATTGCTTTTGGCCATAACTTCCTCATCCGAAGTCGAAATCAAGCGAAACAAAAACCAAAACTGCATGAAATTAAATTCTCTACAACATAGATCAATTAGTTTTCGTAAACAAGTAAGTTTGGTAGATCAAAACCCAAGAAAACCGAAAATAATATAAACTTAGATCTACAAGAATCTACCCGATAAAATCAAAAACTCCAAGTTCTAAACATGCTTAGAATCATGCAAGGAAGAAGATGGAACAATCAAAAGTAAATTTGTTCAAGGTTCGGCAAGGTGTACTTGCCTCTCCTCCTTGGTGAAGAAGGAAAGAAGAAGAAGATGAAGATGGAAAATGAAAATGAATAATGGAGGAGAGAGAGTGGTAGGTGGCTTATATAACAAGCCCAAGCAATCTCCACCATTCATTCCTCTCCACTCAATCTAAACCATACACCTCTCTCATAAGGAACCAACTAAACCAAACCAAGTCCAAGCCAAACCAAACCATGTTAAACCAAACCAATAAAACCAAGTCAAATCAAATTAAAACCAAGTCATGATTCATACCAAAATAAATGAAACAAGCCAGTATACGGGTCACCCGACAATTGTCAGAAATTCGTACAATGACAATTCAGCAACTTTTAATATTCTCAAAATTCAGGAAATACGAAATACAGCTCAAATAAATATGTATCCGTATAAAATACTGATACAGTGAGGCGGGCCTCACAATTCTGATGCTATTTCTTGTTCTAGCGCCAACTGTAGTTGCATAAGTTTTACAGCTTTATATTTCCAGCAACTTGTTGTTGCTAGTTTTCTAATTCCAAGAGTTATAATCTTTATTTCCATTCAAAGTTGTATTCAGAGCAAAGTCTGTTTGTAATCTGTTTGCATAAGTCCAAAAAGCTACAATCAGTTACATATTTTAATTTTTTACGTAAGTTTGTACGATCTTTGTAATCTGGCACTAACACATTACTTCAATCAAGGTGAAAATTACAATAGTTTTTTCATGCGTTACAGTTTTTAAGTGGAATGGTGAACATCCATATATACACATTTTGATGTGTGAACAAAAATGTACTCATTTAACAACTTCGAGAGCAATATATATATGTACAAGGACTGTGAAGTAAGATATTGTTTGTTTCGCCAAAAGGAAAGGAAAAAAAAAACAATTATTTGCTCTTGTTTTTTGGGATAATTATAATTTTTATTACAAAATATAGGTATTTTTATTACAAAATATAGGTAGTTGAAAAGATCAAGAATATAGGTAGAATATAATTTAGTCCTAAATTTTATAATAAATAGAAGAAAAAAATTGATAGAAAAAATTGAGATGGATGGAAAGTAAATGACTTCTTTTTTCAATGTTGTGATTCCGCTAATCAAACGTGGCCTAAGTTTAAGGCATCAGATTGAGTGTGCAATTGGTTCTTGTATAGCCGTGGGCAGATCTATGCATACATTAGTGTTGGCTCCAGTATACCCAAAAAAATTATATATATATATATATATATATATATATATATATATATATATATATATATATATATATATATATAATGCCCTAATTCATTAAGTACACCTCCAACTACAGTTTTCGAATCCGCCCGTGTATAACTTGTGCAACTATTTGCAAGATAACTTAATGCGCATCATCTTGACTATACAGTTGACCCAAGCAACATACATGTATGTAAAGTGGGCTTCAAATTGGATGGAGTTGTGGACTTGTTTTCATTTTCTTTTCATTCTACTTAGTATTCATGGAGAATTGGAGGTTTTGGTAATGGACCTCATTTTCTTGCATTGGGTTGTTTTAATTGTGTTATAATTTAATAGTGGTGTGTCATATATTCCAAAGAGCGAATGCTATGTCTACAATCCCTACAACTAAGAGGTTACAACCGGCCATGTGGTCGGCCTTTATTGGGAAGGAGAGGGGAGAGGTGGGATCTGATGAGACCATGTTAGCTGGAGTAGAATTGTTTGTAATTGTTTGGTAATAAATTTATCATTATTGATATTCCAAGTCTCTTTTCAAAATGTGGAGTAAATAAAAAGTTCTTGGGTTAGTGTCATTTCGTTCCCCCAGGTGGCCGAAAAGAAAGATACTACGACTATTCGTATAACGAAGAAATATTATATTTGGTATATTAACTACACATTAAATTTCTATTGTCTTTGTAAACTTCACCTCACTATGAGTGACAGTTTCGCTTCACTTAGACTAAGGGTTAGAACCCTTGTGTTGAACGTTTGCTTTTTTCAGTAGTTGAAAGGCTTTCTTCCTTCAAACGTCCGATGGGCACCGAGAAATGGGCTTATTTGCCTTCAAAAAACGAGAGTTGGTTTTTTTAGCCTGCTTCCGTTGGAGGTCTCGTTTGGTTCGCAAAATTATGAGATTGGAAAAAAAAAAGTCATCATTTTTTTATGTTTGGATGCCAAAAAAATTAAGGAAAAAAAAATGATTCCCACTAAAAAAATTAAGAAGAAAATTGATTCCATTGGTCCAAACAAGAATTCAATTTTCCACGTTTAAATATTCACTTTCCCTGTTTTTTTTTGGTCGAAGGGAAAAGGAAATACCAAATAATTGATTTTTTTTGCTTTCCTTTCCAAAAACCAAACTAGGCATAAGTAGAAAGATATTGTTGAGGGGGCGTTTGGTTCAAGTTTTTGTGGCTTTGGAATGAGTTTTGAATTTCTTACCCATGTTTGGTATGTTTAGTATTGGAAATGATGAGGGAATAGATGGGCTTAGTGGGGAAAGCTATTCCCATCCCCCTTGGAAATATATTTGCTTTCCTAGGAATGATGTTTGGCTATTTTGTTTGGACGGTTATACCCTCTTTTTATTTTTTAAATTTTCAACTTCTATCCCAAACATGTAAATCATCATGAATGAAAGGGTATTAAAGGAAAACTAAATAAATTAATATTTCTATCCCTTTGTAAACTAAACATGGAGATGAAATTTTAAAAAAAATTGAACTACCTATTCTCAACCTAACCAAACATAGGTATGAGAACGTTGAACTTATTTCCCATGGAAAAGGAATTCAAAACCTATTCCTAAAAATACAAAAAATTGATCCAAACGAGCCATGATTGTTTAGCCCGCTTTCTTAATTGGGCTAATCAAATCTTTTTGGGAGGTGAAACCGTGATAGTGATTCAAGCGAAGTAACAAAATGGAAAATATTTATATATACACGATCATGATTATTCCAAACTGCATTCCAAAAAAACAGTATACTTACTCCACCTGCACCATATTATAATTGTATTAACTATACTACTTGTAAAGCTTTTCTTTCTATAAGAGCTTATGGATAATCGAAAGTATTACAATTTAAGCCTGTCCATTTATAGTAAGAGTATGATGATATTATACCCACAACAATCTAAGACATGGTTGGTCAATCATACATGCCATGGATTGGCTGATTGGCAAGTAACAGAGCCTACCGATACTGTATTTCTCAACGTCAATAATAAGTGAGCCATGACACTAAGAGCATCTCCAACCTTATTGTGACTTTGAAAAAAAGTTAATGCCACATAGCAATGACAAAATTTTATTCAAAAGTTCTTCTCCAATGCAATTGTCAAGTCAATTGTGAAGCTTATGTGGCAAAAATTAAAGAAGACATTGTGAAGTTGATTGTCTTGTTCTAGACATTGCACTTGACTATGTCTTCTCTTCCATGTCATCAATTATGAATAAAAAATATTAGAAAAAAGAAAGAAGATGAGTAGTTGTCTTAAAAATTGCCTTGGAAGTAGGAAAAAATACTTTTTATTGTCTTCTTAATACTTTTGCATTGGAGAGAGTTTTTCTATCTCATTGTCTTTTGAGATATAATTTTGCCACATAAACAAGACATTGTCTTGTGGCTCATGCCACATAGGAGCCACCTAAGACTCACAACACTTAACAAGACAATAGGGTTGGAGATGCTCTAAGGCCTCGTTTGGTTCGCGGAATTTTCGGGTTGGAAAAAAAAAGTGATTACGTTCCTATGTTTGGGTGCCAAAAGAATTGAGGAGGAAAGGAAAGTGATTCCCAATGGAAAAAAAAAATTAGGAGAAAAGTGATTCCATCCATTCAAGCAAGGAATCACTTTCCCACATTGAAGTAATCATTTTGCTTTCCATATTTTTTGGTATTTCCAAACATCGGAAAGAAAATCAACGGAAAATAAAATTTTTCAAAGAAAAGAAAATGACAAGAAATTGATTTCCTTTCCCTTCCATTCCGCAAACCAAACGAGGCCTAATGGTCCACATACCTGCAGCGAAATACCAAACGTATTTTCTCTACCAATCGTAAGCGAGAAAATACGTGTATCTAACACATAATATATAAGATCCTCCATCCGTTGACTTTAAATTATCTAGATTTCCCAGTGATATATGTTGAACGTATGTGTATTTATTCATGGTTGCACCTTCTCCCTCAAGAACAATGTTTTAAAAATCGGACCGATGATCGAACCGAATTTTTTTAATATAGGTCGGACCGGAGTTCAACCGGAGTTCAACCGGGATTCAATTGGAGTTCAATAGACTTGATTTAGTTTGGTTCAAATAGGTAAAATATCCATATTTACTTCTTGGTTTAGTTTGGTTTGATCATAAGTATGTTAGTTCGGTTTAATTTTGCAACTATAAGATCGATTAAAACCAAATAAAGGATCAAATGGTCCAAATTTCTCATAATAATTTATTTTGAATTTTTTTACAATGAAAAAATAACCAAAATTGGCCGGTTCAATTGTGAACCGTTCGGCCGATTCACCGGTTGAATCCGGTTTTGACAAAAAATAATTGTTCTTTAAAAGACCCGATTTTAATCGAACCAGACCGATTTTTTGGCTTAAACCGGTTGGATCCGGTCCAACCGTCGGTCCGGTCCGATTTTTACAACATTGCTCTAGAACTTGAGAGTTCGATTACCATTTTGTTGAAAAAAAAAACTTGTGGAATACGGCACCCATCCACGTGAAGGTTGACGAACCACAAACACTATGCAAAGCCAAGATAGATGAACACAGATGTAGACGTGATGAGTTTGTCAATTGGATAAATCACTATATATTCACTGGTACAAGATTTATTACAATATACTAATAGATTTCTTGTCCCAGTAACATATTCCTCAGCAATCTCATGTATCAAAATGATAAGGAATTGGATCGAAACACGAAAATCGTTCTCCCAAAACAAAGAGACTGCGAGAACCGAAGAAAGACCCATAATTAAATTGCCAACGATAATGAGCACCAATTGTTCCAGAAATCTCTGTTGGACATTTTTGACGATTTGAATCCGGTTACAGTCACCGGTACTTCCATTTCCATTGCTTCTTGCGTTGGAGTTTCATACTTCAACCACTCTCGGATAAGACTGGATTTTTCTGCTGACTAAGCTCATGATACCTCATAGTACTAATACATGACCACAAATACGAAATTTCGATACATTCATTTTTGATGGTAAAGAATTCTTCAAGATACGATACGTGTGTGTCCAACTTTTATAATTTCTAGCTACAGCAAACTAGAACTTTGCCGTTAGAGCTATTTGTTTCAGTTGTTGGAATAAGGCTGCTTGTTTGTTTGTTTGTTTTTTTGTTTTTTTTTTTATTTTAGGGTGAGTTTGATTGCAAGCGGAAAATGTGTGGAAAAGGAATTAATTCCATGGAATTATTTTTCTAGAAAAAAATTAATAAAATTTTAAAAAAAATCATGGAAAACTTAATTTGGGTGTTTGATTGCTATTATTTTCCACGAAAAATAGTTATTTTCCATGAAAAATAATATTTTTCTATGGGTTGGACAAGTTTCATTTTCCACCATTTTAGATGGAAATATGGAAAATGATAGTTTTTTGGAAAATAATTTCATGAAAAATATAAGCTATCAAACACTACAATTGGTGGAAAATTTGTGACGAAAATATTTTCCATGGAAAAAAGCCCAATCAAACACAGCCTTGTATTGTGTTCCAATGGAAATATTTTCCATTGGAGCAAGTTTATTTAATTATCTTTAACAATTATTTTTCCAAAGTGTCAGTCCAAACTAAATCTCCTAATCTCACAGTTGACATAATATCTGACATGATAGTTGATATAATAAATTTAAATTAATATTACCATTAATATTAATATTAAAATTAAAATTAATATTTAAATTAAAAAAATTGGATGATAATTTTTTGGATTAAACTTTGTTATATTATCTGTAATGTTAAGTTAGTTGTCTGTGTTATGAATAGCGTAATTATTTGGACAATACTACGTTGTTCGCAGGTTTTATGCTGTTCCATTTATTATGTTCTAATTTTGTCTCTCTTTCTATTACATGTGGGTCATGGAGGTAAATAGTAGATGGTGGTCCACATATAATAAGACGGAGGACAAAATTAAGACAGATTAAGTGTGACAACAGATCTACTTACGGTTCTATAACCGTCACTAGTCCGAAAACCACGTGACGGCTGCTCATTGGGTGTGGCATGTCCCGTGCTATAGGAGGAAGGATTGCGGAGCCAATAGGAGGAGGGCAGGAGGGATGAATAGCATAACTGTTTATGTTCCAAATATGGTTGAGAGGAAGCCTGTTGGAGTAAATAATGTACAAATCCGACAAGCGACGTGACAGTTGTTGCGAAGCAAAATTGAACTGTGAGTTGATCTCGCCTGGAAAAAGACAGAAGGAAGATTTGTCGTTTTTTTTATAAAGCAAATAAAAAGGCTGTCAAAGAAGAATGACCTGGCTTCAACGTGGGAAATATATTGCGACTTTGAAAATATATTTCTTCCTGTGGCATGATAATTGATAGGATTGAAGAAAGGATAAAAAAAAAATTTAAGAAAGGATTTTTTTTTTAAAATTGTAATAGTATTGGAATACTTTTTATGCGTATTGACGACTTTGGTACTACTCTCAACTTTGGTCGTCAAATATACAAACAACGCAAGCAACTCAGAGAGAACATCGAAAAAGTTCCATACGCAAATGCATAATTACTGGTCCAACTTTACAATCCACCTTAACTAAAATTTATTATAATTAAAATTTAAATAAACAGACAACCGTCGGGGCTTAAAATTTTGAAGAACACAAACAAACAATAGTCCATTATATGTATGTTTTCAAATAATTTTTTAGTTGGTTATATATTTTTCCAAAACAAAACAAAAAAATAAGTGGACACTTTTGAGATCAAAACATTCTTAATAGATTGTTCCCTTTGGTATCTATCTGTTGAGAGTCAATAAGGGACTTTTAGTCCCACATCGGAATATGTAGTATGTAGAGGAGCTAGACTCCCTATAAGTAGTGTAGTAGTCCATCAATAAAATTTATCCCACCATTATTTTCTACATGGTATCAGAGCCATAACCTCTCTCTCTCTCTTCCCCACACAAAAAAAAAAAAAAAAAAATTTCCCTCCCCTGCCGAAGCCCCAACCCCCTCCCCTGCCGAAGCCCCCCCCCCTCCCCTGCTGCCGAAGTCCCCCCCCCCCCCTCCCCTGCCGAAGTCAACTGGCCGAAATAACCCCGCTTGAGCGGGAATTCCTTGAGAAGTTGCGAGGCACTAAGATGGGTTCGACCGACAGTCCTGGGGCGTCCTCTACCTCGGGGGACCATATCACTTGCTTTGTCCAAACCAGCACAGGTATACCTGCACGTGCTCTTGCGTCTGTCCATCAGCCAGGCTGGATTATGGACTCTGGGGCATCCCGCCATGTCACGGGGTCCCGTGGTGAGTTTCAGGACTATACTCACCTACCGTTGCCGGAGAGTATTCAGACTGCTGATGGTACCTCCAGACCAGTACTGGGTAAAGGCACTGTCGCATGCACCCCTTCCATCACTCTCACTGATGTCTTACATGCTCCGTCTTTTTCTGTCAATCTTCTCTCTATTAGTGCCATTATCCATGATCTTAACTGCACTGTTTCCTTTGACATTCCCACGGTGACTTTTCAGGAGAAGGGGACAGGACGACGACTCGGGACTGGCACATGGCATAAAGGGTTGTGGTACTTGGACAGGACTGGACTGGACAAAGCATTGGCATCTCTTGTAGCGGGCACACAACCGGAAGTTTCACGACGTAGTGTAGAAGACGAATTGCTGCTCCACCACCAGCGTGTCGGCCATTCTTCTTTTCCAGTTATTAGTCGAATGTATCCGTCCTTATATCAAAGGGCGAATAAGGAGAAGTTATTTTGTAATGCTTGTGAGTTGGGGAAGCATACCAGAAGCTCGTATGTGAGCTCGGGCAATAAGAGTTCAGCTGCCTTTGACATGATACATTCGGACGTATGGGGCCCTTGCCCTACAACCGGTATTAACGGTTTTCGATGGTTTGTCACTTTTATTGACTGTTATACCCGGGTAACATGGGTTTACCTTATGAAGAATAAAAGTGATGTCCTTGAAGCTTTTCGGGATTTTCATCGCCGAGTGGAAACACAATATGGCGCTAAAATTAAGTGTTTCCGGTCTGACAATGGAACGGAGTATACGAACAAGAGGGTTGCTGAGTATTTTTCCACTCATGGAATACTACATCAAACTTCGTGTGCTTATACGCCGGCACAAAATGGTGTAGCCGAACGGAAGAACAGACATCTGCTGGAGGTTGCACGGACGATGATGCTAGCTATGAATGTCCCGAAACACTTATAGGGGCAGGCTGTATTGACGGCCTCCTATCTCATCAACAGAATGCCATCTCAAGTATTAGACTGGAAGACACCGTTGGAGATGCTTACTGGGGCAACCACATACACTGTTCCTCCGAAAGTATTTGGGTGTGTGTGTTTTGTCCAAGATAATAGGCCAGGAGTTGGCAAACTGGATCCTCGAGCAGTTAAATGTGTATTTGTCGGTTACACGGCAACTCAGAAGGGATATGCCTGTTGGAGCCCAGTTGAGCGGAAGATGTTCGTAAGCATGGACGTTACATTCAGAGAGCTGGAACCATACTATGGTTCGGATGAAGGTTCAGCATTTGGTGACACACCTAACACAGAGGGTGTTAGATGTGAGGGGGAGATAATAAGCCCAAATGTGGTAGTCGGATCGGTCCCGTGTCCGGTCATAGAAAACTGGACGAAAGGGGGAGGAGAAAGCAGTGACTCCGATACAGAGAATGAAGAAGATACATATATTACGCAGGGGGAGCAGCAGACAAAGGAAAAGGAGCTCCAGCAGACAAGGGAAAAGGAACTCCAAGTCTACAGAAGGAGACAGCAGAAGTCCAGTACTGTGCCTGTGCCATGCCCTGTGCCTACCGTACCAAGTCCCTCGTCTACTCCTGCCCCAACTCTTGAAGATGTTGCCCCCGCCCTGAATCACTCTGATTCCGATGCGGACCTCTCTGACTCGGATGGTACGATCCCTTCACCACCTATTGCTCCCGTAAGGAGATCTTCTCGCAGCAATGCGGGTAAACCTCCTAGTCGTTTTGATGATTATGAACATGACATTGCCAACTACTTGTCTTATTCTAACATTTCTTCGAATTATCGAGCCTTTATTGCATCATTAGACTCTACTTCGTTGCCCAAGTGTTGGCAGGAAGCAAAGAAAGATCCAAGGTGGAAAGCTGCAATGATGGAAGAACTTGGGGCACTGGAGAAAAATAAGACATGGGAGCTGGTTCCATTACCCAAAGGGAAGAAAGCCGTGGGGTGCAAATGGGTGTACACAGTGAAGGAGACGCCAGAAGGAAAAGTAGAGCGGTACAAGGCGAGGTTGGTTGCAAAAGGATTCACACAGTCATATGGCATAGACTATGATGAGACGTTTGCCCCAGTAGCAAAAATGAGCACCATAAGAACTCTGGTCTCCATTGCAGCCAACTATGGATGGAAGCTATACCAGCTGGATGTGAAGAATGCCTTTCTTTATGGGGACCTGCAAGAGGAGGTATACATGGAACTCCCGCCAGGATGCTATGCGACGGAATCAGAAGGAGGGACGTCGCATGGAAAGGTGTGTAAACTGAAGAAGTCGTTATACGGGCTCAAGCAGTCTCCTCGAGCCTGGTTTGACAGATTCAGAAAGGCGGTTACGGGCATGGGATACCGTCAAACAAATGCAGACCATACGGTCTTCCTCCAGCATGCAAGAGGCCACATCACTATACTTGCTGTATATGTGGATGATATAGTGATCACAGGTAATGATGAAGTCGAGATCGCTAAGCTGAAGTCAAAACTCGCGAAGGAGTTTGAGGTGAAGGACTTAGGAGCGATGAGGTACTTTCTAGGTATCGAAGTGTGTGAGGGAGAACAGGGAATTGTTCTCTCACAAAGAAAGTACGTACTAGATCTGCTGAAGGAGACAGGGATGCTGGGATGCAGAGCAGCCGTCACTCCCATTGACCAGAAGTGCAAATTGGGAGCAGAAGCAGGAGAGTCTGTTGATCGTGAAAGGTATCAAAGGCTTGTAGGAAGGTTGATTTATCTGGGACACACTCGCCCTGATATTTCATTTGCGGTGAGTGTAGTGAGTCGCTACATGCATGATCCAAGAACGGGTCATATGGACGCAGTATTTCAGATCTTGAGATATCTGAAAGGAATGCCGGGAAAGGGGCTATGGTTCAAGAAGAATGGACGCATAGAAGTTGAGGGATACTGTGATGCAGACTGGGCGAGCTGCATAGACGACAGAAGGTCTACCACAGGATACTGTATTTTTGTAGGAGGAAATCTGGTCTCATGGAGAAGCAAGAAACAGTCTGTGGTAGCACGGTCGACAGCTGAAGCAGAATACAGAGCAATGGCTCTGGGAGTGTCAGAGTTGCTATGGGTGAAAGCATTGCTGACAGAGTTGAAGCTAGATAAGGGAGCACCATTGCGTCTTCTGAGCGATAGTCAAGCTGCAATAAGTATAGCTAACAATCCAGTCCAGCACGACAGAACGAAGCACATCGAGATTGATCGATTCTTCATCAAGGAGAAGCTGGAACAAGGGATACTGAAGATTGACCATGTCCGCTCAGAAGAACAAGTTGCAGACTGTCTGACTAAGGGTCTTAGTTCATTAAGTCTGTCGAAGCTATGTAACAAGATGGGGATGATCAATATCTATCGCCCATCTTGAGGGGGAGTGTTGAGAGTCAATAAGGGACTTTTAGTCCCACATCGGAATATGTAGTATGTAGAGGAGCTAGACTCCCTATAAGTAATGTAGTAGTCCATCAATAAAATTTATCCCACCATTATTTTCTACACTATCTATGCACATCTGAAAGTGAAAGTACATAGGGCCAAATATATGCATGTCTGAGTGTGTATCTACTTGGTATAAGGAGTTTTAGTCTCAAAAGTGTCCACGTGACTCTCTTATGTCATTTTTTTATCACTTTGATCATTGACTTGCATGTGGTAGTTTTATAGGACTTAATTCTTAAAATATTAAAAAACTTAAGTGGTGCTACAAATATATTGTTTGGTTGGTACACCCTTGCTCTTAGGATTATGTTGTGTTGTTTTTTTAAGCTATTAATAAATGCACAATCAAATTTTTAACAAAAAATTTACAGTGAAAAAAATATATTTTAATTAAAATAGCTGGAAGAAACATGTTTGAAAATTTTGTCAATAAAGAAACATTCTGCCAACTTGGTTTAACCGAATTTTGGATCTTTAAAATTCCACCACCTTCGTTGGCAGAAAAATGTTGTTCATGTTTGCAATGGGTTAATTTTTGGTTTATTCAAATGAGTTTATTTTTGGTTTATTGAAATGAATTTACTTTTGATTTATTATTTATACTAGTAAAAGAACGGACGTTGCACATAAATTTAATTTTCTTTCTTTCTAATATTATCAACAACAAAAATTAAATATTTAAATTAAAATTAAGATTTGTTACATATATTTATATTTTAATTAAGATTAGTAAAAATTAGCTAAAAAATTATTATATTTTGTTATGGATGTATGTGGATAAAAGAGAAAGAGTATCCAGCTAAGAAAATGAGAGAAAGTTTAAAATATAATCTTTTGTAGTTTTTTTTTTTTGGAAAAAAAGTTGGTCGGTTATGGCGAAAGAGCAGAATGTTTAAATATAAAATATAGATAATAACATTTTTTTCGCACATGCATTTGCATGCGCACATTACTTATTAAATATAAAATACAGATAGTAACAAACAAATATATACAATACAAATTAATATAGATAATAACAAACTAATATAGATAATTACAAATTAATATATTAGTATACAAATAAATATATTAGTATATACAAATTAATATATTCAAATTAAGATATACAAATAATTTGTAAACTAACTAATAGATTTTGTTATTATCCATATTAGTTTATATATATATATATATATATATATATATATATATATATATATATATATATATATATATATATATATATATATATATATATATATGTATGTTTGGTGCAATATCCCTCCCCTATATATATATATATATATATATATATATATATATATATATATATATATATATATATATATATATATTATTGTCTGTACTAATATATTTATTTCTATATCAATTTGTTACAAATAAGTATATAGAAATTTATATTTTTATATTTATTAGTATATATTAATTTGTATATACAAACTAATTTAATAATATGGATAATTTGTATATTATCTTATATTAACTTGTATACTAACTAATATGGATAATAACAAAATATATTTGTTAATATAAGTTTATTATATATAAATAAATAAATAAATATATTAGTTAATATATTTTGTTATTATACTTAGTATAGATAATAACAAATTAAAATAAAAGACTAAACCAAACAAAACTAAAGGATAAACCAAAATAAACAAAACAAAACAGAGCCCCAAAATAAAACCGAACTCCATTGGCGAAATCTTCGTATGATTTATTCTTGCCATCTCAGATGGCGAAACATGTCTCTTGTTCTAATTTATCCAAATTTGTTTAGTTGTCGCTAATTTAGTTAAAATTAATTAATGTACAATAAATTTTATGAATATGTAAGAGGTAGCACAATTTTGACAGTCCTTTTTTATGTTTAAGACTATCAAAATTTTGACATTCTTATGAAATTTAGCATAATCAAACAAATTTTATACAGTCTTATATAATTCAGCATAATCAAATTTTTTATAGTCTTAGATATGTACAAAATTGTTAAATTTTTGACAGTTCTTATTTTTCAGAATTATCAAATTTTTAATAGTCCTGTTTTTCATGATAGCTAAAATATTAGATTTTTTTAACTGTGTCCAGTTTAATAAATAAGGATTTTTGTGCACACGCACTGAATTATATGTCTTTTGGGTCCACTGCGTTACAACTTTTTCTACTTCGGTGATTCCATTCACTGATCTTTCGTATCCAACCAAAACTTTTCTCTTTTTCTACTTTGTAGAAATTTTATAACTATTAACATTATGATACCCTCAATTTTTTAATGCATTTTATCAGTGACTTTTTTAATAATAATAAATTGTCAGTGATTTTTTTGTTATGCATTTTATCAGTGACTTTTTTTAATAATAAAATGTCATTTTATCAGTGACATTTTACCATTGGACGGTGCAGCGTCAATTACTGACTGCCACTGTCCACTGACATCCACTTGTTGCATACATACATACCCATGTGACTTCCCTGATCAGTTTCTGCATAAGTTTTGTCAATTTGTAATTCCATCTTAATCCTCATTTAACAACGAATGTTAGTTTACTCTCTTTTTATAGTCGTATTAAATACCAAATGTCCTGGATTCATGTACTTGTTTACTCTCTTTTTATAGTCTCATTAAATACTCTCTCTCTTTCGGTTGCACACTTGGAGGAAGGGAAAAAACTTTAATATAGAAGATGTGTCAAAGTTTTGATAACTCTTATGTATGATAGGTGGTCTTCTTTTCTCTTTGTAAAACATGTACACATAAATATATATATAACTTTGAAAGGGACCCACCTGTCATACATAGGGTATATCAAAACTTTGATACCTCATTCTGTATCAAAGTTTTACTCTGGAGGAAGTCAATTTTTATTCATCTATCAAAACTAGTAAAAATATGAGAAATTTTGAGTCAGCAACCTATTTGCTTTACTCAAATTTAAGGTACATTCCACTGTTTTACCATAATATACGAATTCTTCCACTTTTGCCGAAAATCGTTCATAACTGACAGTCAAACTCTTTGACCGATAATTTTTGACGAAAATACCTTCGTCTTCTCACTCATAAATCCAAACCCGTCCTGCCGCTGTCGCGCCCCCGTCCCGCCGCCACCGCGTCCATCACCACCACCACCACCATCATTACCACCGCCTTCACTATCACCACCACTACTACCACCACTTTCACCTTCACCACCACCTTCACCAACACCACCACCGCTGTCCCGCCGCCCTCGCGCCCTCGTGTTCCAGTTCTGCCCCCGCAGGGTGGGGGGGAGGGGTGGGCGACAGCTGGCGGGGGCATGCGCGCAGCGGGATGTGTCTTGGAACATGGGTCGCGAAAAAGAAGATATTTTCGTTAAAAAAAAAGAGTCAAAGGAGTTGACCGTTAATGAAAGACGAAAATCGTCAAAAGTGGAAAATATTTTGCATTATAAAATTTGTGTGGAGTACACCTTTAATTTGGATAAAATAAATGGAATACGATTCAAAATTTCTCTAAAAATATTCATCGTTACATTCAAATTAAGGTTGTCACGATAATACGTGACAACCTTTGAATGCAAAGAATTAACATCTCCACTAGTTCTTGTTGATGAACAAAAATTGACTCGCTTGTAATAATTGTAGGCGATGGCATCAGAAATGGTTGTCAGCGATATGAAGAAAAAAGTAATGCATTTTTTCACACTTCATAGGAAGTTGGAATGCTGGGACCTTCTGCATGCTTATCCTCACGTATTTTTTGCAAGATTTTTTCACATCATATAGAGAATGGATTCGATTTTTTCTAAGGACACCACCAAATTTACTTGGGGACAGCTATTACTTGGAGACAGTCCAAGCAGGTACAACTTTTACTAGGGGACGTCCATAATTTGTTTGGGGACAGCCCAAAAATTAGGACAGATGAATTACGGCAGAGGGAGACGAGCGGACGGCGGAGTCGCCAAGCGCGGCGGGGGAGGGCGTCGAGGGTGAGGTCGGGGCGGCGGAGGACGTCGAGGTGGGCTGCTCTCCTTCTCAAATCGAGGAAGAGGCGTCGAGGTCGGGGCGGCGGAGGGCGTCGAGGTGGGCTGTCCCCAAGCCTCCCTCCGCCTCTTCCCCCGCGTGGCCGCGCGGCCACGCCCCGACCGCAGTTGAGGAAGGGGTGGCCCATGTCGACGAAGACTTCCACCTTCGGCGAGCCGATCAGTCCTCCGGTCAAGCTGCTCCTCGGCATTTCCTTTTTCTTCTTCTTCCTGAAGCGGTCGGGGTCGGGGACGCGGGGGAAGAGGCGGAGGGAGGCGCGGGGGGAGCAGGAGAAGGAGAGCAGGAGAGGAAGAGGGGCGGGGCGTGGCCGCGCGGGAGGAGCCGAGCTCGTATCATCTTCGTCGACGCGGACTGCAGGTAAGTTGTCAGTCTTCCTTTCTGTTAGGACTACCAACAAGGTAGCAGTCCTAGGACTGCCGACTTGTTGCCAGTCCTCCTTTATGTGAGGACTGCCAACTTGCTGGCAGTCCTAAGACTGCCACCTTGTTGGCAGTCCAACTTGCTGGAGAAAATTGGGCTGCCCCCAAGTAAACAAATGGGTGGCAAACTTGTAATTTTTTTTGAATATTTTTGGGCTGTCCCCAAGTAAAAAATGCGGTGCCCTTAGAAAAAACCAATGGATCCGCATTTTCTCTCTCTCTCACACGCGCGCGCGCGCACACACACACACACACATATATATATATATATATATATATATATATATATATATATATATATATATATATATATGGAGCGGATCAAAAGTTTTTCTTAGAAAATTTCCTAAAAACTTCCTCACTTTCATCCGTAATTTAATATTAATGTTAATATTAATTTTTATTTTTATATTAATATTAATGTTAATGTTAATATTAATTTTAATGTTAAGTTTAATGTTAATTTTAGTATTTAATGTTAATATTAACGTTAATATTAACATTAAATTACGGATGAGAGTGAAGAGTTTTTTGGAGGTTTTCTAAGGAAAACTTTTGATCCGCTTCCAATATATATATATATATATATATATATATATATATATATATATATATATATATATATATATATATCTCCTAAGCAAACGACAAGGTTTACCTTCCCCTATCCGTCAGCCCTGAACTCATCACGTTACACACGTCTCTCGTCAAGCTGGCTTATAATAATGAATATATAGGAATCAGGTTACTCTGTGGACTTTGTCAAGACTCAAGGGGGAGAGAGAGTGAGAGAGAGAGAGAGTTAACTCTCTTGGTAACATAGATTGTCGTCACATTAATGTCAGGAAAAAAAAGAGAGGAGAGGAGTGAAGCGAGTGCTTATTTTACGAATGTTAACGAGTTTGTAGTTCACCTCTGAAGAAAAATAAGACTCAGTTCCGGCCTCCCTCTAGAGAGATCTGAAACAAAGTTAGTCTCGCTACTGTTGAAGAGGCAGGTACGGAATAGGTTTGTGATGTGTTGCTACTACGATTTCTTTTCTAGCTTCAGCAGTTTGTGATTTGTTCTCCAACAATTAATTCATTCTTGTTGATGGTGAATGGGTGTTGGCTTAATTCTCAGCCCAACTAATTTGTAACGATGAGGGCCACTGCATTTGTGGGGATCATCACCATCTCATTGATGTTGCTTTCCGCCGCGCCGCAGTTTTCTCAGGGACTCACTGAGCCGCAAGATGGTATCTACTTCTGTCCCCTCTTAATTTTGATGTGCACTCCTCATTTTGTTGCATAGACAATGGCTGATGAATGTTTGACAAAAGCATATAACCATTTGGTGTGCTTAATTTTGTTGCCGTTATTGCTTATGTACTCGGCAACAGGAAGATGAAGTTGGTGCATTCTTTGAGTTAGTGTGGCTGGGTCCTCAATTCCTTGCCCCCCATAGGGCAATCCCTCACTCCTGGTCCTATCAGGGCCGGCTTGGGGGTTGGGCTGCGCTATTCGGAACTAATTTTGGTTGCCCCTTGACCCTTGTTGTGGGCCGGTCCTGGGGGTCACCCGCAACTCCGACCTCTTGTGGGGTCACGTTGAGCAAAGCGGGGTTGCCATTTGCCAAAGTCCAAAGTCTTGTCGGGCTTACCTCTAGGCCGACCCTGGGTCCTATTGGACAGCCTTTTTCCACTAACCAGAGGGGTAATGCCGGTAGGGAAGAGATTACCCAAGCGAGGCAGATATACCAATCCAAGCAATAGGCAGGATGTCGTTTTGTAAAATTGTAAGAAGGGAAGTCGGCTTCCTTTCTTTTGCCTCCCCCCTACGGTCGCCTCTTGACATGCGCTACTCTCGATGCAAATTCATCTCACTTTTTGATTAGGTGGTTGTTTAAACGACAGCAAATGGCTGGAGGATTCTTGTTGATTTGGCTACGGAGGATATTGGCCCATGTTTTTGTTCCGTCCGCGCCAAGCGGCCGTGGCAAGCCGTGGAAGGTTCCCACTTGGGTTCTTGATGTGGCACGGGCCGTATCTTCGGCTATCGTGCAGGATCGTGTCTTCCTTTTGTTTGCGATTTTCTTATGCATTGGGTTTAGTGACTCTTTTTGCACTTAGTTTTGGGGAGTGCACGGTCACCTTGCTCGGTCATACATGGCTGAATTTTTTGACCCTTCTTCAAACCCTCTGGAAATCAAAGCGAACATAGACAGTTCCGTAGCTGATGTGGCTGCACTGGCGGGAATCGGACATCTTTTCTCTCTCAAAAAGTAAACATTTCCTTTCACTCTTTGGCTTGATGTGCCACAATGATAAATACATACTCTATAGCAAATTATATCAGCTTACCTATTTGTCCGAGACTCTTTATTGCCTAGAGGAACTTGGAGGGCACGCTTTTTGAAACTAAAGGGTCCGAAGCATTCGTACTCAGATGGCAACTTTTGAAGAACTTTGAAAAATATTCTCTAGCAACTTGACCTGCTGCAGCTACGATAATACATATCGAGCAAAACACTATGACATGAGCCGAGGAGAAAAAGGTTTAACAACACAAATTAGGATGTAGAATCAGAGATAAAGTCATATTAGGTAGTTTCAAAGATAAAGATTGACGGAATTAGGTCTGATGGAAGGATTCACAGACTATCATCTTGCGCTTTGCTTTTGTTTCTGAAGCGAGATGCTGTATTATGGCCGTTATATATGTTCTATATGTAACTCATTATTTTATCATGTAACTTCTTTCTTCTGTTTGAAATCCTTCACAATTTGGTTACTTAAAGACTTTTTTTGCCTTTGTATTAATTAATGAAAATTCAGTTGTCAATACATATTTGTTAGCCGCTTCAGTCCGCATATTTTTAGGAAATGCTGTAGTTGTCGCCTCAAAGTAGGTAATGGAACTTCTATTTTTTCCACATGGATCATCTTTAGGGGCTTGTTATTTTTTATATTAAAACATGCAAGATTTTATCAGCTCAATATTACGCAAATGTGTTGAAAATGATGTTTCTTTTAATTGATTCTATCTCAGTTTCTGCTATAAATAGCTTATATGGTGCGTTGGGCTCACCTTCACTTCCTGGATGGATCCCAAATGGAGGAGACCCTTGCTTAGAAGCCTGGCAGGGTGTACAATGTGTTCAATCCAATATAAATGCAATGTATGGTACCTTCCCTTCCAAGACTTTTCCAGCTATATCTTTCTGGAACAATCCTTAGTTTGTCCCTTATGGTAGGTTTCAATTTTCATAGAACTATTAATGCCGCAAATCTGGGAGGTCAACTGGGTGATGGCTTAGGGAATTTTACTTCTATAGTCACAATGTAAGTGGTTATATTCTGTCTCTTCTTTGCTAGAAGTTCAAACACTAGTTCTATAGTTTTTATCATGGCTTCTTGCGTTGATGTTTTTCTTTAAATTTTGTCTATTAGAGATCTCAGCAATAATAATATTGGTGGAAGTATACCAGAGAATCTGCCTCTTACCTTGCGGACATTGTATGTCATTATCACGGTCAACTAGTGCGCTTTAAGATCTTCTTTTGTTACTATTTCGGATTATCCCCAATCTTTGTCTTCTCTTTTTCTGGTTCTGGCAGTTTTCTTGCAGCTAACCAGTTCACAGGAAGCATTCCAAGCACTCTTTCACAATTAATTTTTCTGAGTGACATGTAAACTCATGATTTTTATCTCTCTTATTTTCAGTAATCTTTACCATTGTACCAATACTATTTCCTACTACTTTTTCGTCTTTGTTTTATGTAGGTCATTGAATGAGAATCATTTAAGTGGAGATTTGCCAGATGTGTTCCAATCTCTCAGTGGTCTTATAAACTTGTAAGCTGATTTCTCCTTTCACAATACCTCTTCATCTTCTTCTTTTTTAATCTCAGACGGTATTTATTGGCACAATAGTAAGCGGCTTGACTTGCAGCTTTGGGTCACGTGAGCAGCCTCTCCAAAAATGGGGGTACGGGTGCCTACACCCTGACCCTCCCGATAACTTACATAAGCAAGACCTTCATGGCACAGGACACCTTTTTTAAGTAACATCTGCCATTTGTCAATTGATGTTCCGTAATGTAGGGACCTTTCTGCAAACAATTTTAGCGGTCAGCTTCCACCTTCCATGGAGGGCTTGTCATCTCTGACTACTTTGTGAGTTTTTCTCTATCTTAAAATTTCCTGTGACTTTCTATCTGCCGCTTGAGCATTTGATTATAAACCTATTCTTGGGTTGCAGGCGCCTACAAAATAATCAGCTATCTGGAATCCTTGATGTCTTGCAAGATCTTCCTCTCAGAGATTTGTACTTTCCATACTTTTCTTTTCCCTACAAGTTTCATATACTACCATTAGTCGTGTTTTCGGAAGGTATCGAGAAGGCACATGGATAAATTAGTGGAGACTGGGAGTGGCATCTCACCAAGAAAAATCCCTTTTAAATATAAATAGAAAATACTACTTAGATATTGTAACTTGATCTCAGAGACAATGATTCTATAAATCCAGAAAGTTGCTTCCAGAATAACACATTTTCCTAAGTGCCGAACGAAAGACGACCTATAATGGCAATGGTGATAGAATGGCAAACACAAAGATGTAATGTGGTAGCAATGATGATAGAATAACAGCCGATACTAATACTTATAAGAAGGAATCAAAACCAATACTGAGAACCTTGGTCTTGAGTCTTGACCTGTGGTTGTACCTTCATGGTACCTGTCACAACTACTTGTCTAGGGTCGACTAAAATCTTCAATTGCGTAGAATGTTATGAATACAAGACATCCTAATAATCTCCATTGTATTCGTATAGCCTTCTTGGAAAGTAACCTGATATTTCTTGAACCTTTTTTGTACCTTCATGGTACATGTCATAATCCCTAGTTGGGGTTTAGTAAAATTTATGAATACAAAATATCCCAACAATTTCTACCCTGGGTTATATTATGTATAGCCTCATTGGAAACTATCTTGATCTTTTAAACTTGTAGTTGTAGCTTCATGGTACCTGTCACAACCTCTTGGCTGGGTTTGAGTAAAATTTATGAATACAATACATCCTACATTCCTCATCTTGACTTATATTCTATATAGCCTCCTTCCAAACCTTCACGCTACCTGTCATAATTCCTTGTCGTGGGTTGAGTAAAATTTTCAACACTGGAGAAGTTTCATGAATCTAAGAAAGACTTGAACTTATCTTGAGGGATTGGTTTTGCCAACATATTTTAGATTTCTTTTTTTCTTTCAAGGATCTCCTTGTAGTGTCCTTTATCACTAGAATCCCTTTTACCTTTTTCTGTCGTAACGAGAAGTTTCATTTATCATCAAACTCTTTTAAGAAAGACTTGAACTTCTTTGTAGGGTTCTCTTTAAGGGTTGCTTTTGCAAACATATTTTATATTTCTTTGTTTTTTCGAGTGATGACTTGTAATCCTTTGTTCACTAAAAATCCTTTTACCTTTTTCTATTGTAACGAGAAGTTTCCTTTATCTTCGAACTACTTCACCTTGAACTTAAAACTTGCCGCCTTATGTCTTTCGATCAAGCAGATGTTGTGATACCAATTTGTTGATTAAAAGATAATATGTAATGACAATAAAGACAAAATCACAAATACAAAGATATAAGGTAGTTTGACTGGTATCTATCTCTACGATCAAACACAACATGAAAACTCCAATCGCAAAAACCAGTGACCAGATAGAAGGTTGACACCTCATTCCTCGCACAAGAGAATTAAAAGAGAAATAACTCTTATTGATAACTCAAAATAACAATCAACTTGTACTTCTTTTCCTACAAAGTTCCTATTTATAATAAATAACCTATGTAATCCCTAAGAAACTAATTATAATCAAACTAGGAAAGATGAATAATAAATAAGTATAAAAGATTAAACATATTTGGTCAAGTTTCTCCCATAATAAGTTTGGCCGCCTCGAACCAGAATTGGATCGGAGTTCCATTTATTACCGGAAACAGAGCCAAATTTTTGGTTTGGCCTGACCAGAGTTATCGGAATTCCGGTTTGAGTTGACATCGAACTCAATTACATCAGCGTTAGTCCTCTCCACTTGTAGAAAACTCGACCGCCGGTTCTTCATGTTGCCGCTTGGATAAAGTTCCTTTGTCATATGTATGATAGGTGTAAAGATCTGTGATGTTGAATGTTGATGAGATTCCAATCGCACTTGGCATATCTATGACATAGACGTTGTCATTAATCTTCTGCAGCACCTTGAATGGCCAAAATTTCCTTTGTTGAAGTTTGACCTATTGTCCACGTCCAACTGATACTCTCTTTCTGAGGTACACCGTGACGTCTTCACCAACAATGAAAACTTTGCACCTATGGTGCTTGTCCGTCATTGCCTTCTACCTTGTATTATTCTTATGCAATCAGTCCCTAACCTCCTTGTGAACTCCTCTATGATGTAGGCGGTCATTAATCTTTTGCAGCACCTTTGTAGAAAATAATAGTTGGGATGAATTTTATTGATGGACTACTTCACTACTTATAGGGAGTCTAGCTCCTTTACATACTACAAATTCCGATGTGGGACTAAAAGTCCCTTATTGATTCTCAACACTCCCCCTCAAGATGGGCGATAGATATTAATCATCCCCATCTTGTTACATAGCTTTGACAGACTCAATGAACTAAGACCCTTAGTCAGACAGTCTGCCACTTGTTCTTCTGAGCGAACATAGTCAATCTTCAGTATCCCTTGTTCCAGCTTTTCCTTGATGAAGAATCGATCGATCTCGATGTGCTTCGTTCTGTCGTGCTGAACCGGATTGTTCGCTATACTTATCGCAACTTGACTATCGCTCCGAAGGTGCAATGGTGTCCCCTTGTCTAGCTTCAACTCTGTCAGCAGCGCCTTTACCCATAGCAATTCTGATACTCCTAGAGCCATTGCTCTGTATTCTGCTTCAGCTGTCGACCGTGCTACCACTGACTGTTTCTTGCTTCTCCATGAAACCAGGTTTCCTCCTACAAAAACACAGTACCCTGTGGTAGACCTTCTGTCGTCTATGCAGCTTGCCCAGTCTGCATCGCAGTATCCCTCAACATCTGTGTATCCATTCTTCTTGAACCACAGTCCTTTTCCCGGCGTCCCTTTCAGATATCTTAGGATCTGAAATACTGCATCCATATGACCCGTTCTTGGATCATGCATATAGCGGCTTACAACACTTACTGCAAATGAGATATCAGGGCGAGTATGCCCTAGATAAATCAGTCTGCCTACTAGCCTTTGATACCTTTCGCGATCAACAGGCTCTCCTGCTTCTGCTCCCATCTTGCACTTCTGGTCAATTGGAGTGACTGCTGCTCGGCATCCCAGCATTCCTGTCTCCTTCAGCAGATCTAGTGCATATTTCCTTTGTGAGAGAACAATTCCTTGTTCACCATTACACACCTCGATACCCAAAAAGTATCTCATCTCTCCCAGGTCCTTCACCTCAAACTCTTTGGCGAGTTTCGTCTTCAGCTTAGTGATCTCATCAGCATCATCACCTGTGATTACTATATCATCCACATATACAGCAAGTATAGTTATGTGGCCTCTTGCATGCTGGAGGAAGACCGTGTGATCTGCATTTGTCTGATGGTACCCCATGCCAGTGGCAGCCTTTCTGAATCTGTCAAACCAGGCTCGAGGAGATTGCTTCAGCCCGTACAGCGACTTCTTCAGTTTGCACACTTTTCCATGTGACGTTCCTTCACCTGAATCTGACACAGAGTAGCACCCCGGAGGAGTCTCCATGTAAACTTTTTCTTGTAGGTCTCCATGAAGAAATGCGTTCTTTACGTCTAACTGGTGTAGCTTCCACCCATAGTTTGCTGCAATGGAGACCAGTGTTCTTACGGTACTCATCTTCGCTACTGGGGCAAAAGTCTCATCATAATCGATACCATATGTCTGGGTATAGCCTTTTGCAACCAGTCTCGCCTTGTATCGTTCAACTTTTCCTTCTGGTGTCTCCTTCACTGTGTAAACCCATTTGCATCCCACAGCTTTCTTCCCTTCAGGTAATGGCACCAGCTCCCATGTCTTATTTTTTTCTAGTGCCCCAAGTTCTTCCATCATTGCGGCTTTCCATCTTGGGTCCTTCTTTGCTTCCTGCCAATTCTTAGGTAAAGAAGTGGAGTCTAACGAAGTGAGAAATGTTTGATAAGTCGGAGAAATATTAGAATAAGATAGGTAGTTGGCGATATCATGTTCATAATCTTTATAACGAATAGGAGCCTTTCCCGCATTAATGCGAGAAGACCTCCTTAAGGGAGCAATGGGTGGTGGAGAAAGCATACCATCCGAATCGGAGAGATCCGCTTCCGAATCCGAGCGATTCGGTGCGGGAGTAACATCTTCAGGAGTCGGGGCAGGAGTAGACGAGGGACTTGGCACTATAGGCACAGGGTACGGCACAGTACTGGACCTCTGCTGTCTTCTTCTGTAAACTTGGAGCTCCTTTTCTCTTGTCTTCTTCTCCCCCTGCGTAATGTACGTATTGTCTTCTTCATCCTCCGTATCAGTATCAGTGATGTTGTCTCCCCCTTTCTGCCAGTCTGTCACGACAGGACAAGGTACCGATCCGACAACGACGTTTGGGCGTACTACCTCCCCCTCACGTCTAACACCCGCTGTGTGAGGCGTGTTCCCAAACGCAGAACCTTCGTCCGAACCATAATAAGGTTCCAGCTCTCTGAATGTAACGTCCATGCTTACAAACAGCTTCCGTTCAACCGGGCTCCAGCATACGTAACCCTTCTGTGTCCCGGTGTACCCAACAAAGATACACTTAAGTGCTCGAGGATCCAGCTTACCAACACCAGGCCTGTTATCGTGGACGAAGCATACACAACCAAATACTTTCGGAGGAACGGTGTACGCAGTTGTCCCCGTGAGCATTTCCAAAGGCGTCTTCCAGTCCAGTAATTGAGAGGGCATCCTGTTGATGAGATAAGAGGCTGTCAAGACAGCCTGCCCCCACAAAAATTTAGGGACATTCATAGCCAGCATCATTGTCCGAGCCACCTCCAGCAGGTGCCTATTCTTTCGCTCAGCAACACCATTTTGAGCCGGTGTATAAGCACAAGAGGTTTGATGCAGTATACCATGAGAGGATAAATACGCATCAAACCTCTTATGGGTATATTCCGTCCCATTATCCGACCGGAAACACTTAACACGAGCATTATACTGTGTTCGCACCCGTTGATGGAAGCTTTGAAATGCCTCGAAAACATCACTTTTATTCTTCAGCAGGTAGACCCACGTTACGTGGGTAGAGCAGTCAATAAAAGTAACAAACCATCTATAACCGTTAACACCGTTTGTAGGATAAGGGCCCCACACATCGGAATGAATCATATCAAAAGCAGCAGAACATCGATGTCCAGAATACACATAGGAGCTTCTGGTATGTTTTCCCAACTCACAAGAATCACAAACTAACAACTCTTTATTTGCTTTTTGATATAATGACGGATACAGTCGACCAATAACGGGAAAAGAAGAATGTCCTACACGCTGATGTTGGAGGAGCAGCTCGGCTTCGACACTTCGACTTCGGACTTCCGGTTGGGCGTCTGCAACCAAAGATGCCAATGCTCTATCCAGACCGTTCCTGTCCAAGTACCATAGACCCTTATGCCATGTGCCAGTGCCTAGTCGTCTCCCCGTTCCCTTCTCCTGAAAAGTTACCTTAGGAATATCAAAGGAAACAATACAGTTTAGATCAAGGATAATGGCGCTAATGGAAATAAGATTGACAGGAAAGGAAGGAGCATGTAAGACATTAGATAGAGTGATGGAAGGAGTGCAATCAACAGTGCCTTTACCCGTAACCGGCCTGTAGGTACCATCAGCAGTCTGAATGCTTTCTGGCGGCGTTAGAGGAGAGTATTCCCGGAACTCTCCTCGGGACCCCGTGACATGGCAAGATGCCCCAGAGTCCATAATCCAAGCTGGCTGAGAGACAGATGCAAGAGCACGCGGAGGTATACCGGCACTGGTTTGGGAGAAGTAAGTGCAGTAATCTCCTGTAGCGGACGACGCCCCAGGAATGACTTGTCTTTCACCAGAACCAAGCTTTGAGCCGCGCATCTTCTCGGGAACTTCCCTCTCAAATGGAGTGATGTCCGCCAGCTGATTGTCCCCACCTTCATCCGCCAGATGCGCCTTATTGCCTCCAGAGTAAGTGCCCCTTACACCACCGTAGCTGCCTCGACCACCTCGTTGTCCACCGCAACCACGACCCCGACCATTCGAGGGAGTCCGTGTCGGTTTTGGACAAAAGCGGATGTAATGCCCTGTGTCACCACAGTTGTGGCAAACGCCTCCCGTAGAAGGAGGCTGTGTGAAAGTGGCAAGAGCAGATGTGTCAACTCCGGCCTGCTCCTCCTGGGAGATACCCTTGGTAGGCATCAGCTTCAACCGTGCTTCTTCTTGTGCCATGGCAGCTATGGCGTCCTCTAATGTCGGCAGCGTCGGTTGTGCGAGAAGGACATTCCGTCGTTGCTCAAACGCTGGGTTGAGCCCCTTCAAAAACTTCATCATCCGTTGCCGCGAAATATAATCCAGAAATTTCTGAAAATATTTGGCAAAAGTCGGTTCAACCTGAGCATCCTCCATGCCAAGAGGATCATAATGGTCAAGATCAGACCAGTACTTCTTCAACAAGACAGCGTACTCAGAGATGGTACGATCGTCTTGGATTACCCTATCGAGCTCATCCTGCAGTTGGAAGACTCGCATGGGGTTACCCGAACCGGAGTACATGTCCTTCAACGTTCTTCAGATATCAGCAGCTCCCTCCATTGCTTCAACGTTACCCGACACTTGGTCGGTCAAAGAGGCTGTCAACCAACCAGCCACGACATTGTTGACAATGTCCCATACAGCAAACTCCTTCGAGGAGTGATCGACAGGGGCCGTAGTGTGGCCATCAACATAACCAACCAAGCCACGTCCCTTCAGCGTCCGCATCGCCTGCCGCGACTATTTCAAGTAGTTGGTCGTGCCTTCCAACTTCGTCTCCAGCTTGTCCAACTTCCCCATTTTGTACGGTGACGGATCCCCATCAGTATGGGTCACGCGTGGGGTCGCCTCCGGTAATCTCTTGGTCAGGAGATCCTCGACCAGGGCCTTCATTTCTTCTGCTGTCAACTTCTTATAGATGGAATCCATGACTTCTGCAACTGCAATCAGTGAGGTGTTGTTGTTTCCGGAGTCGTCTTCTTTGGAGTCGTCTTCGTCTTAGTCAGCTACCGGGGGGAAACAACAAAACGAGATCCCTCACTGATATGTCGTAGTTTATACGACCAACTAGAACCGCGTCATGATAACGCGTTCGGACGGCTCAAGGATAACCAACGTAGTTATGCCTCCTTGCATGAGACAAACCAGAGGTATACCAGCCGTGCAGAAACGATTGTAAAGACAACGTTTCTGAGATACGAAGATCTAAAGAGATTTCGTATTCGTAGCAGAGCTTCTAAAAAGAAGGTACTAATTCTCGAAGGCAACTACAGAGATCTTCTAAAGAGAAGAAATCTGTTTTTTTTTTTTTTTTTTGGAAACAGCAAAAAGAAAACCCTAAAAGGGTGCTGTAGCAGCAGTAAAGGGGCGGGTTGGGGGGGGGGGGGGCGGGGGGGGGGGGCGGCGCTGGAGGGGGGGGAAGGGGGCCGGCGGGTCAGCGGGGGGGGGGGGGGGCGGCGGGTCAGCGGGGGGGGGGGGGGGGGCGCGGGTCAGCGGGGGGGGGGGGGGCGCGGGTCAATGGGTGGGGGGAAAGGGGGGTCGGGGGGGGGGGGGGGGGGGAGAAGGGCGGCTGCTCCGGGAGGGGGCTAAATTTTTTTTTTTTTTTTTTTGTGTGTGGAGAGAGAGAGAGAGAGAGAGAGAGTTATGGCTCTGATACCATGTAGAAAATAATAGTTGGGATGAATTTTATTGATGGACTACTTCACTACTTATAGGGAGTCTAGCTCCTTTACATACTACAAATTCCGATGTGGGACTAAAAGTCCCTTATTGATTCTCAACAACCTTGAATGGCTCAAATATCATCGGTTGAAGTTTATCTTATTGTCCAACTAGTACTCTCCTTCTGAGGTACACCGTGACCTTTTCGCCAACATTAAAATTTTTGCACCTACGGTGCTTGTTTGTCACTGCCTTGTCCCTTGCATAAGTCTTATGTAGTCACTCTCAAATCTTGCCGTGAACTCCATAGAAATGGTTCACCAAAATTTTCGTTGTTGTGCTCTTCTGCGAGACTTTTGGCAAAGTATGCAAATCCGGAATATGATTAGGTAGTTTGGAATATAGTATAGCAAACATGGACTTCTCTCTAAATAAATAAATTGCGGTATTGTATGCGAATTCCTCTTGTGCCATGGCGAAGTCCCACTTTTTTTCTCTCTCCATATATACTTGTTATCATGTTACCCAACATCATGTTGACTACCTCAGTTTGGTCATCGATTCCCGGATGAGCAGTGTTGCTGAACTCAAATGACGATCCGAACATGCTCCAAAGACTACTTCAAAGATTCTACGAGAATGTGTTAAAAAATTTAGTGTCTTTGTTGGATGTTATGCTCTTTAGCATCCATGAAGACACACCACTTTAGAAAAGAACAATTCCGTCACGTGCATTGCATTCATTGTTATTTTGCAAGCTATAAAATGTGTCATCTTGGAGAACCAATCCACTACCACAAATGCTGAATCAAAGTCTCGCTGAGTCCTCGTCAGCCCCAAGATGAAATCCATGGACAAGTATAAAACATTTTCTGGGACCGTTAGAGGGGTGCATAGTTCGTATTTGTGCCTTCCTTTTAGAAGTTTGACATATATAACAACGTTGTACGATCATCCCCACATCTCGTATCAAATGTGGGGGGAAAGGG
Organism: Iris pallida; assembly: GCA_029216955.1. NCBI lineage: Eukaryota > Viridiplantae > Streptophyta > Magnoliopsida > Asparagales > Iridaceae > Iris > Iris pallida. The sequence continues at coordinate 41,874,084 of JANAVB010041219.1, read as the reverse complement.
GGGTCGGGGGGGGGGGGGGGGGGGGAAGGGGGGCTGCTCCGGGAGGGGGCTAAATTTTTTTTTTTTTTTTTTTTTGTGTGTGGAGAGAGAGAGAGAGAGAGAGAGTTATGGCTCTGATACCATGTAGAAAATAATAGTTGGGATGAATTTTATTGATGGACTACTTCACTACTTATAGGGAGTCTAGCTCCTTTACATACTACAAATTCCGATGTGGGACTAAAAGTCCCTTATTGATTCTCAACAACCTTGAATGGCTCAAATATCATCGGTTGAAGTTTATCTTATTGTCCAACTAGTACTCTCCTTCTGAGGTACACCGTGACCTTTTCGCCAACATTAAAATTTTTGCACCTACGGTGCTTGTTTGTCACTGCCTTGTCCCTTGCATAAGTCTTATGTAGTCACTCTCAAATCTTGCCGTGAACTCCATAGAAATGGTTCACCAAAATTTTCGTTGTTGTGCTCTTCTGCGAGACTTTTGGCAAAGTATGCAAATCCGGAATATGATTAGGTAGTTTGGAATATAGTATAGCAAACATGGACTTCTCTCTAAATAAATAAATTGCGGTATTGTATGCGAATTCCTCTTGTGCCATGGCGAAGTCCCACTTTTTTTCTCTCTCCATATATACTTGTTATCATGTTACCCAACATCATGTTGACTACCTCAGTTTGGTCATCGATTCCCGGATGAGCAGTGTTGCTGAACTCAAATGACGATCCGAACATGCTCCAAAGACTACTTCAAAGATTCTACGAGAATGTGTTAAAAAATTTAGTGTCTTTGTTGGATGTTATGCTCTTTAGCATCCATGAAGACACACCACTTTAGAAAAGAACAATTCCGTCACGTGCATTGCATTCATTGTTATTTTGCAAGCTATAAAATGTGTCATCTTGGAGAACCAATCCACTACCACAAATGCTGAATCAAAGTCTCGCTGAGTCCTCGTCAGCCCCAAGATGAAATCCATGGACAAGTATAAAACATTTTCTGGGACCGTTAGAGGGGTGCATAGTTCGTATTTGTGCCTTCCTTTTAGAAGTTTGACATATATAACAACGTTGTACGATCATCCTCACATCTCGTATCAAATGTGGCCAATGATATCTCGCAGAAACAACCGTCATGGTCTTGTCACGTTCCAAGTATGTCGCCGAATTGCCACCATAGAGCTTCCTAATCAACTTCTCCCTCAAAAACATACAAACCTTCTTCTCATCGACATTGATGTCATCTGCATCCATGATGAACCTGAGAAAAATCAACTTTAACGCCATAAAGTAACACTTCTTCAAATTGACATAAAGTTGGTTTTGCTTCTGCACATCCAAAATCCTCCTTAACTGTTTCAAGTTGTCAATTGCAGTTTATATTGTAGATGAGTATTTCATCTACAATAGACAAATATGAACTCGCTAATGAAGCGTGGAAGTACTTGATTCATGAGACATATAAAAGTACTTAGTGTGTTGGACAACCCAAATGGCATCACCAACCACTCGAACAATAGGACCCGTGTCTTAAACGTCATCTTCTACTCGTCTGTCGGCCATATGCGTATTTGGTTGTAGCAGCTTCAAAGATCTATCTTGGAAAAGATTTCGTCCCCACTGAATTGATCTAATATATCATCCGGTCGTGGTACGAAAACTTGTAGCCAACTGTGATCTTGTTGATCGCACAATTGTTTACGCACATCCGCTTGTTGTCGTCCTTCTTCGGTGGCTCATGCTCTCCCTAATATGTCCCTTTTGCAACAAGTCCACCTTCTTCGGATGAATCTCGTTCTCCCGCAGACTCATGCGATACTGTAGCAAATTCAGCAAACTTGTCATTGGGACGAGATCAATGCAGTGCTGGATGCCACATATGGGTGGCATCCCTCCGAGAAGGCTCCTCTAGAAAAATATAATGGTAGTCATTGAGGACTGGTGGTACCTCTGCTGAATCACTCCATCCTCCGTTGACTCTTCAGCTTTTATGCTTTCCTTCATCCCTAGACCTGCACCTCATGTGTCTCCTTGAATTTCGCTTCTGCTTCTTTCATAGAATTTGGATAGAAAAACCTTCCTCTTATCTTGTAAAGATTTGATTCAGATGCTTTTTTGCAAAAGTCTTCCCAGTAGCATATGACAGGTGTCAAGTCCGTCCACACGTCGCAGTAGATCTCGTCTCTATAGGCTCTAATAGAGAAGAGGACTCTTCATCGTTGATTATCCAGTCATTTAGCACTTTATGAACCCATTCGACGGAGTAGGATTCTGGATGCTTCTGTAACGTGAACCTTGCATCTTTATTAAACTGTCGACTGATGCTTTCTTAGATGTCGTTGTTGGCTCAACCTCGAACATTATGTCGTTGATGGTACAACGGATTCGAAACAGCTTGTTCCTTTGCGAAGAATTGTCATGTCTTGGTGTTAGCATGATCTTCTTTGCCACACCAAGGGTCGCCTCCTATTGGAATCATCAGGGCCACATTTGATGTCTACATCCGCTTCATCGGCAAATGCTTCTCTCTGCGTAAGCCAACTGCTTTCTTCGCGGACAACCACTCGAGCGGTGACCCGACTGATTACACTTGAAATATTTGCCAAGTATGGGTTTGGCACACGAGTTCTTAGGACGGGTACTCGTCTCGATGGGTTTCTTCCTCACCGTCTTCTCCGTCACTCTCTCCTCTTTTGATGCTTCCTTCATTGCTTTCGTCTTTAGGAGGATCAGCCGTCTCCGATTGCCATCTCAATCTGTCATTGTCACTTTAGTGCTATTTTACTGGAACAAACGCTCGAATTGCAACACTCAATTCCTAGCATAAATCAGATTAGAGATGCACTAAGCTCCTATCGGCCACGAATCGTTGGCTTGAGTCAATCTATGAAGCGAGATATCTGGTGCCCTTGGGTCTCGTCGATGTGGTTTCGCTCGACGAAATGAAAAGACTCCGTGGTACACTCGTTAATGCTCCATTGACCCTGGACGCACCTTTGGTACTAGTGGAAAATGTGTTGCTTATAGTCATTGGGTAGGAAATGCGCATTCAACTTTTCTCTATCTTCCCTTATGAGGTCATGTATCTTTTCACTTTTCGCCTATGCTTGTCCTGCAGTCGATCCTACCAAGTTGTTGTCCTGACTTTAATTGGAAAGCCTCAAACTTTACGTTCTTGTCTGCCAGGATCTCCATATAGTCGAAGAAATGTTCATCTCCGACAATTAGGTCTATGAACTCCTCGATATTGGGATCTTCATAGAAAATCGGGATGTCGACCTTGAACTTGAAATCATCTACTCTCCCATATGGACCTTCCCCACGACTTCACACTGTTAAGCATAGTCGTTGTTGAACCGATCTCCGGCGAACCCGTCGCCATGAAAGTCGTTCCTCCCATAGTCGTCGTACTGACCGTGTCCACCGACGTTGTTCCGAACGCGGTAGTTCCCCTCATGACGAGATCATTGTATTCTTCGCTCGATCTAGAAGAATCCACATGAGCACTTTGTGGATGATTCTCCCGTGCCGGTACGTGACCATCTTCCAAAAGGTCGCAGACATTACTCATCCCTGACACCGTTTCTGAATATCGAACATGTTCTCGAAAGTCTGTTGTCCGCTCAACTCGCTAGGTGCGTAGGTTCATATCCCGCAAAGAAACTTCGATGCAACGCATTGCCACAAAAAGGCCTTCATCTCTTGCCCTTCATGTTGGTCCTCCTTGTAGTCGTTAGTTTTAGACATGTCTCTCGATAGTATGATGTCTTTGATACCACCTGACACAACACACAAACACCAATCGCCAAAACCAACGATCCGATATGAGGTTTCAGAGATGTTTTTCGATAGTAAGATGACTTTGATACCACCTGACACAACACGAACACTGATCGCCAAAGCCAATGATCTGATATGAGGGATGACACCTCAATCCTCACACAAAGAACTAAAGGAGAGAGAACTCTTACTGATATTTCAAAATACTAACAATTAACTTGCCCTTCTTCTCTTAAAAAGTCCTTATTAGTAACAATAACCTAGTTAAGCCCTAAGAAACTAATTCTAATAAGAAAATTAAGTATAAACGATTTGAAACAATTTGGTCAAATTTCGCCCAAAATAAGCATGGCTGCCTCGCATCGGAATTGGACCGGAATTCTGGGTTGTTCTGACCAGAATCAGAATACAGAACCGGAGTTTCAATTTGGCCTAACCTAAATTTCGGCAGAATTCAACCTTGATTGTGTCCGCGTGTCTGCGTCAATAACTTTATTTACTTTATCATAATAGGGTTACAAAGCAAAATACTCAGAAATCTCTTGGAAGGCTGCAACCTGCAACTTTAGATCCTTTACTCTATTTTTTGTATCTTATGTATCCCCTAACCCTAACCTGCATACCTTGATGTTTGTCAGGAATGTGGAAAATAACCTATTTTCAGGACCTGTGCCGGAGAAGTTGTTAGGTATTCAAAATTTCAAGTAAGTGTTTCCTTTACCTGTCTTGCTTCTTTTGTATGTTCCGCCATTCCACGACTTCAAAATATGTTAAAGATGAAGCATCAGATCCAATACAAAACCATGATTGCTTATGTGATTTCTGGTCTCTATTTGTCACTGTTACTGAGTTGAATAGAAGAAAAGATTCAAACAGAAAATTTGGGATAAAGTTTTTGTTGTTGTCTTTTAGTTGATAATACTGTTACTGTTGTCTTCTAGAGAGCATGCTCCAAATCCATGTCGTGTCTGTGTCGCATCATGTCAGACACGTATAACGAACATTGAACGGATATTCCAAAATACACTCGGACACACCAAAATATGAGCCGAATCCATGTCACCTTGTACGGAATGTGTCATGTCATATTTGTGTCCATGCAACATAGATTGACCTGAGACAATGTATCCAATTTTGCAGTCAAATGTATTTCTAATAAGCCACTACTGGATCTGTTGTGCAGAAAAGATGGGAACCCTTTTAATACCAGCATTTCTCCATCATCACCATCGGTGATGCCTTCTGCAGCGCCTCCATCATTGCCTACTTCAAAGGCTCCATCTCCTGAATCGAAGCCTTCAGACATCGCTGATGGGACTTCTGCTCAAAGCAGTCCCAAGGGCAAAAAAAGCAGTTCTTCAACAATCAAAGTTGTTGGATATGTACTGGTTGCCGTCGTTTCTGTTATCATCATAGTTCTAGTAATTATCTTTTGTGTATCAAAGTACCAAGAAAGGAAATCAAGGCGTGAAGAAATTGCCAAGTGGCAACCCGTGATGGAACGTGAAAGGCCCAAGGAATCCAGAAACAATGAGCATTTAATCAGGCCAAACCACAAAATCAAGAAAGGTAAACAACTTTTTGACCTTATATGCAAGATTATTCTTCGACTTTTCCTACTAGTTACATATACACTTGATGTAGCAGTTCAGAATGATTCTGAGGAACAAAAGAGTCAACACAAAATTGACATGAGAGGGACAGCCCGGACAGGTAAAATTATTCTACTTCTTTTATGCAGACCATTCTACTTCTTGTGGTAAAATTATAACGTTGAAAACCTTTTTCACTGTCTGGCTTCGTTTGAAATTAAATCTGGAATTTAGCAGCTCCTATGGAGGTGCCTGCAAAGCAGGACAATGGACTTGAAATGACAGAAGAATTTCTACTGCCACCGCCTCCACCTCCTGTAGAAAAGGTCATTGTCAATCCTATTGTCCCACCTGAAACAACAAGGACATCTCCACCTGTAAATGTGAACACCCCTACATCCGCAACTTCCTATTCCATTGCATCTCTACAGCAATATACAAACAGTTTTGGAGAAGAAAACTTGATAAAAGATGGTAGGTTGGGCAAATTGTATCTGGCAGAGCTCCCAGATGGAAAGGTATGGTCTGTCAGCAAAAATCAATTTTTGTAATCATTAGACCTATTTTCTGTGCTACACCCTCCTGCATGAAAGTTATCCCTTATGTAGCGGCAATATGAAACTGTCCTATACCATAAGTTTGACAGTGATGAAAAATTGCTGCTAGTAGGCAACATTTTTTTAATATATAATTGGAAGTCAAGTGGAAGCAATCTGTTATTTTAAGAACTAAAATATTTTTGACCATTCTGCCTATTTTTTATAAGCTAGTATATTTGTTTTATGTTTTCCTACTATAGTGGAGATATGAATGCTGGTTTTGACATGGATTTTGAGGACTTTCAACTACAGTGTAAAAATTGATTTGCATGCCACATTTTCTTTACCTGCTTATCTTTAAAATGGCTTGGATTTGATAGTTAGCTACTTCTTCCACCTAGTCTTTCAAAGTGCACGTGACCTGATGATCGGGATTCCACCTCTTAGTGACTCAGATCAAACACCACTGTCTCTAGTGGATTATGTCAATTGCTATATTATAGTTACCATTCCCCTGTATGTCGGATAAAATTTCACTGCATGCTTCAAATTTGAAATGTTATTTTACTCGATGCATATCTGCAATCACATTTGGCAGTTGTGTGCATGTTACACTTATTTTAGTGTATCTGAAGCTGAAGCTGATTTGTATTCTTCTCATCCAGCTTTTGACAGTTATGAAGCTTGACAATGCAAACTCAAAAATATCAGTCGATGATTTCTTGGAGCTGGTAGCAAGTCTTCTGGAACTTCGACATCCTAACATTGTTGAGCTTGTGGGCTATTGTGCGGAATTCGGACAACGGTTACTTGTCTACAACTACTTCAGCAAATTGACATTACATGACATATTACACTATGAGGAAGATCTTAGGGGGAAATTATCATGGGATGCGCGTCTCCAAATTGTCCTTGGGGCAGCAAAAGCTTTAGAGTAGGTGGACGTGCTTGATTATATATTACATGTAGTATCTATTTGTTTATGAATTATTCAATGAAGTTAGACCATGGACTCATAAATTAATCTGATTTCTGAAGGTATCTACATGAGTTCTGTCAGCCACCCATTGTACATCAGGATTTTGAGCCTACCAATATACTTCTTAATGACCAGCTTGCTGTACGCGTTTCTGAATGTGGTCTGGGCCCATTGTTGTCATCCAATTCGGTTACCCAGGTAGTTCAATTCACCATCATGGTTGTTTTATTTTATTTATTTTATGTATTTTTTGGTTGTTTTGATCTATTAGGTGGAAGTCATGCATAGTAGTAATAATATATTTGCAATACTAGAGAAATTTGTTTTATGCAGAAAAAGGAAAATAAATGTATTCAGTATAGTGTTATAAATTTGTTTGATACGAGGACACAGTTTCAGGCGTTACAAGCACTCTGATTTACATCCACAACATAAAAATTGTGGGGGGTGCGGTGTGGTGCAATCGTGCATAGGAGCTCATGCATGTCAACATGTACACAGAAAAGTGTTGGTTTTATATCACAAAATCTAAAATTCAAAAATGGGATTTCTTTGATTAATGTGTTTTCATGTCATTTATTTTACCGGTTTTTGTTATGGGTTAACGGGAGGTCTGTTAATTTCGGTTACGAATCTGGACTGATTTCTAGCCGTTTTGGGCCATTTCCAGCACCCTTATTTGAGTTCTATTGCTGGTTTATGGCTGAATTTGATTGCTGGGATTTATGACCCATTATCTTGTTTGTGTTAAAACTTATATATATAAGTTGGTGTTTGAGATGAGAGAACATAAGATTCTTCTCCAATCTCAATATCTTTCCCAAGTGTTTTTGTTGTTGGTTAACAGGAGAGGCCCGTTAACTTCGATTACGAATGTGGACTGATTCATAGCCATTGTACTTATGACCATTTCTACATGTTGGGCCATTTCCAACACATTTCTTGAGCCCTTATTTGAGTTTTATTATTGATTTATGGCTGAATTTTATTGCTTGGGTTTATGGCCCGTTATCTTGTTTGGTCTAAAACTTATATATATAAGTTGCTGTTTGAGAAGGGAGCACATAAGATTCTTCTCCTATCTCAATATCTTTCCCGAGTGTTTTGTGCTATTGCTCTCCGTTTTCGTGTTGTTTTCCAACGGTTCCGAAGGCTCTTGTTTCATGGTCTGTCGTCCTAGGAGATCGTGCTCCGACGGGCTCTCTGGTAGAAGGGGTTTGTACCGATTGGGGATAGACATCCCGTTGCTGCCACCACTAGAAGCGGTGGTCTGTCCTTATGTGCATACGATATTTTCTCCCCGAATCTGAAGGCCAGTGAAGTTACTCTATTTATTTTTTTCATTACTTATAGATTATGTTAATTGTTAACTTCGGAAAATATCAGTTTTTTACAACAAAAAGTGCACATGCTTTGCATCTAAATCAAGACTTTCTTTAAACATTATGTACACCATGAAGTGTTATAATTATGAAAATCAACAGTGTTGAAGGTAACAGTTGAGCTTGCTTGCCTTCATTCATGTAAGCATGCACAATAAAGTGCACATGCTGCAACGTCTACGTGAAGAATTTGTGTTTATTATTGTCTACATTATGTGAATTACTATAATTATGAAAATCAGTGTGCTTATGGTTTCATTCACAAGCAATGTTTAGTTAATTGTTTGGTCCATAAGGAATGAATTTGTAGAGGCACATTGTTGATAATGCTCTTCTACAGAATGCGCTGGTGCTTCTACTATATGATGTTTAGCTCTTCTAGTTTTCTTTCATTTTTGGCTTTATGTAACAAGCTAGACATGTTTCAAATGCTCTGGAGAGTGTTAGACTGTATGGGTCGTCTAGCTACTCTTGTTTAGTCCCCCATTGGCTAGGAACTAAAGTGTGATCCTCTTCCTATATGCATGTACTCAAACCACTCAGTGAAAGACATTCTTATTACTCGAGTGAAAGACATTCTTATTGCAAGCTTTCTACAAGGCATGCTCTTTTTTTTTCTCTTTCAAATATGTATGTCAGGCATTTTGACATGGGTTGCGGTCCACCAATCATGTAAAATGGAAATATATTGGATATTGAAAGTCTTAAAATCTAATTAAGGTGAGTCAGGACAAATCTTGAAATTTCCTTGTTGATTGTTATTTACAGAATAATGATTCATCTTTTTTTCCTGGACAGTATAGAAATCTTATGAATCTATGCATTGATTTAGTACTAGCTTACCTTGTGTTATTTATCATGGAAATACATTAAAGTAAATGGGAGAGTGGTTAAGAGGTAGATGAGTCTTGACAAATCATGAAAGTTCTTAATTGATTGCTATTTACAAAGATTTATCTTTTGTTTTTCCTGGACAAAGTCTAGAAACCTTATGAAGCTAGGAATGGATTTAGAACTGCCATTCCTTGTGTTATTTGATTATGAGAAATACATGAAAGTAAAGGGGAGGAATGGTTAAGAGGTAGAGAGGGGATGATATGAATAGGAGGACAACATAAAATGTTATGAATACTTGAATATTGATGTTCGTGTTTGGTGTTTATTTGATTTTATCATTAATGGCACCATTCCATTTTGGGACAAATTTCAAGTGTGTGTATTTCAATATTTGAGCATTCATTTATTGACTTTTACACATGAGGTGTGTTAGCTCAAGTGATTGGTATAGTGAGAGTTTTACTAGTGGGCAAGGTTCAAATTCCACAACAAACATTTGTTTTTGTTATCTATTCTTGGAAGAAATTCCTTTGGAGCTAGGCCCACTAGGACTCGGACAAAGGGTGCAAAGTGGCGCTTTGATGACGCACTTTGTACGTACGCATCGTCCCGCTGAACATGTGTGGTCTACTCGGTTGCTCAATGTATACAACAAGTCCTGTGGGAGATTGGCTTTAAGCTTTAATGAGTTCTTGAGCATTTAAAATGCTCGGTGTGCTTGGCAGAAAGCACGAGTACTTCAGCACTACCAAGAGGCTTAGTCTCTCATGCAAGAGTGACGTGACACCACATGAGGTAATGAGATCTCGACTTCGAGCTATATCATAGCGACGTAGAACCACAAGGAGGCAAGTAGCCTCATGTTGGAAGTTAGGAAGTTTTATCACAACACTACAAGAGGCTTAGTCCCTTATGCAATAGTAGCATAACACCACATGATAGGTGAGACCTTGACTTTGGATCATGCCATAGCGGCATAGCACCGCAAAGGGGCATGTAGCCTCATGTTGGGATGTAGTACAACACTACAAAGAGGCTAATACCTCATACTACAATGGGATGACACCACATGAGGTAGTGAGAACTCGTCTTCGGACTATGTCTAGCGGCGTAACATCGCAAAGGGGCATGTAGCTTCTTGCTGGAATATTAAACTCCCTAAGAAAATAACTCACCTATGTATATAGAAAGAGATGCAGGTCGTCTCTTGAGAGAACTTGTAGACACGCAAGATACACACACAGAAACCTGGTCGACACATGTCCTTTAACGTGCAACCAGAGGGACGATGTACTTATGTGTGTAGAGTGAATTGTATCTACGACACTGAATTCAAGGCTTAGTCCATTATGTATCGTACTACAGTTCAACTCATGCGGGATAATTAAAGTCATAAACGACACCGATTCTAATGCACGACGTACAATCATTATGGGAAACGTTCATTCACATATTGAAAATATGTGGGAGATTTTTAGTGTTTATTTGATTTGATCATTAGTTGTAGACGACATCAATCCCACTATTCCATTTTGAGGCAAATCTCAAACGTGTGTTTCAATATTTGAGCATTCATTTATTGACTTGTACACATAAGGTGTGTTGGCTCGAGTGGTTGGTATAGTGGAGGATTTTACTGGTGGTCAACGTTCAAATCCCACAACAAGCATTTATTTTTGTCACCAATTCTTGAGAGAAATTCCTTTGGAAAGAGGCCTAGCTCGCACCCGGACTCGAGCGAAGGACGCAAAGCGGCACTTTAATGGCGCACTTTGCACTTAGCACATACATATATAAAATAGAGTGGACGCGTTCTTGCGCATTGGGCACGAATTTGGCGCATGAGCGGTGAAGTTGTGAAGGACGCGGAGCAGTGAGGCTGCGCGCTTTAGTGTCTCAATGTTGCGGCGCTACGGAGCAGCAGGGTTGCAATGGCATGATGCAGCGGAGCTACGAAGCAGCAGGGTTGCAGTGGCGCGGGGCAGCTGCGCTATAGTGCAGCAGGGAGCAGTGGTTCAGCGGGTTTGCTCAGGCAGCGCCATTGCGCTACTACTGTTGTTAGCCCTATTTATTAGGGATTTACTGCTCGTAATTCCCTGATTGATTTGGGAGTTACTCTGTGGTACTTAGAAGGAGATAGAACATCATACCAACACTTAGAAGGAGATAGAACATCATAAAGAAGATACCAGAGAATATAATCATTGTTAGAAAGAGAGTTCTCTCTACAGAAGCCCCCTTTTTTTTTTCAACAACGCTCAAGCGCTTGTCCAAGTGATACATCAGCATGTCATTGCTTTGTTCGAGTTATTTGAGGAAGGGAGGTGACAAAGAGCATTGCAGAAGTTCTTCCGAACTTGCTGGTTCATGGAGCAAATCGACGGAGACGGTCGAATGTCACTTTGAACAACTGTGATTTTGCTCACCCGAGCAGGTGGAAATTCCTACAAAAGTTTCTACTGCTTTCTTTTCCAATCAATGGATTCTTTCTGCATGCCAGTTTCTAGAGCAGATGATCCTGCTATTAGTGATATTAATTGCTCTCAATTTCTCATAACAAGCTAGGTTTGCTATCATGAGATTTGTGCCTTGCTGTCTGGAGATTAGTCTTCATAGACTTGTACAGATTTTTTCGAAAATTCTACAACAGCTTATGGGTGAAGGTAGTCAAATACCGTGAAATTTGAAAGAAACAAAGAATAGAGAAAGACAACGCATGCCGGGTTTCGTCTGATACAAGTGGACCTTGAAAGCTCAAGAAATTTCTGCTTGACATGACTAAAAGAAGTTGTAACTTTGAATAATTTGTAGAACTAACGTTTTTCTGCGATGAATTGTTTGTCAGATTGTAGGAATGGTCATATATAATGCATACTTGGGGGAAAAATGATTGCATAAAAGTGATATAGATTTCTTGTTGTTTCTGGCAAGCACTACAACCTGCCTGAGCAAAACCCAGATTTAATTTTAATGCATAAGTGTGCTAATATCTTGTTGCTATCAGTTGTCAGGTCGAGTGCGAGCGTTATTCAGTTATGAGGCCCCAGAATTTAATGAATCTGGGTTGTACACTGAACATAGTGATGTTTACAGCTTTGGAGTTGTCATGTTAGAGCTCCTTACTGGCCGAAAGCCCTATGACAGGTATGTTTGTCACTTTGAGAAGGCTTTGATAAGAAATTTGTCCCAAAAGTGTAGAAAGCTTTCATGATACTTCTTTCTATTCTGAAAACATGTTAAATAATGATAAGAAGTTTGTTTTTCCTAAATGCAGCTCAAGACCCCGAGCAGAGCAACATCTAGTGAGATGGGCTAGTTCTCAGCTTCATGACATCAGCAACTTATCAAAATGGTGGATCCTTCTATTTATGGGAAGTGTCCCGATAAATCACTATCACAATTTGCTGACATCATTAGTCGCTGTATTCAGGTAATTTCTCTATTTCCTGTCCCTTGTTCGCACTATCAAAGAGATGCATGAAAGAAACTCAAGGTTCACTTATCCGGCTCTCGAGTTCTGTTAATATTTGGCATGCTCATCTTTCCACAGTTGGAATTCAATGTATATAACATACAACAACAACAACAAAGTCTTTATGCCAATTGGTCCGCTACACAGTATAAAACATAGGGTTCTCTTATTTCTTATTTATGTTTAACCCTATGTGAAGTGAATACCATGTGGCGGTGCTCATGACTTTACATTTTGAAAATTCACTACATCGTCAGACAAATGAAAGGCTCAAATTTTATGAGCAACTCAACAATCGAAACAATATGAATATGGACCTGTAACACATTCAGAAGGCTGGCCATCCCGCTTGCCTACAAGAAGGGGTAATATCATCCAAAGTGGCTGTAATAGTTGATATGGAAGTAATTTTTGAACATGGGAAATTTTGACTTTTTGGTCATATACAACAACAAAGCATTGATTCGGCTGTTTGAATCATTTTCATCTTTTAAGCAAGGATGTCTCTGTGACATTGAAAAAATCATATATTTCTGTGATATATATATATATATATATATATATAGGGAGCGGACCAAAAGACCCGCTCCCGGAGCCCCGCCGGAGAACCCCCCTCCCCCCCTCGTGCACCGTTGGATCGAGCGGGCCGCGTGGGGCCCGCGCGCGGTCACGGTCGAGCGGGATGGGGCTCCCGTGGGGCTCCTGGAAACTTTTCTTTTTAAACATACCCTTGCATATGTTACTAATTAAAATTGTTCATTAAAGTGAATAGGGACAACTAGATAATTACGGGAGCTGCCCTTTGGTCTTCCTAAATAATCTTGCATGTTGTATAAAATAATATATGTATAGTAATATAAGAATAGTTAAGGAACCATCTTTTAGTCTTCCTAAGCAGACTTAATAAAGAATAAAATAATCATAATAATTATCTTTTAGTCTTCTTAATAATAATCTATGAAATGCGTGCAACGTACGTACATATATACTAGTATATATAATGCCAAAAGTAGGCTTCACCGTGAAAGCTTTGTTTCCAAAAACATCATTTACTATATTTATACTAATTAAAAAGATTAATTAAAATTAATAGGGGTATCTAGGTAAATACAAGAGTTGTCCTTTGATATTCCTTATTACAACAGCTCTTAAATGCATTGACTATCTAAAAATGAGGCATTGAAAAATGGACTTCCTTTACCATAATTCATTCATTGAAAAAATGAACAAATTTTGACTACAAATGTCTTTTAATCTTTCTAATAATAAATACATGCAACTCACGTGCACATATGCTAGTATATATAATGCCAAAAGTAGGCTTCATCGTGGATGTTTTCTTTCCAAAAATATCCTTTATTATATTTACTAATTAAAAAGATTAATTAAAATTAATAGGGGTATCTAGGTAAATACAAGAGTTGTCCTTTGATATTCCTAATTACAACAGCTCTTAAATGCATTGAGTATCTAAAAATAAGGCATTGAAAAATGGACTTTGTTTGGCATCATTCATTCATTGAGGAACAAATTTTGACTACAAGTGTCTTTTAATCTTTCTAATAATAAATACGTGCAAAGCATGCACATATGTAATAAGAAAATCAGGCTTCACCATGAAAGTTTTTATTTCAAAAATGTCCTCATCTATATTTACTAATTAAATTGTTCATTATATTAATATGGATAGTTATGTAATTATGTATAGAAAAAAATTTAAGGAGATTGTTTGTTCTTCCCACGTATTATAAAATACATGTAAGGCACGTGCATGTATACTAGTATATATTATGTAAAAAGTAGGCTTCACCGTGAATTTTTTTCTTCCAAAAATATCCTTCGATATATATACTAATTAAAAGGAATATATGCAATAAATTCTATTGACAACCATTTAAAAGATGCATTCTAGAGAAATTAATGTATTACGAAAATCGAAGGATTCATGCTAGTTGCTAAGTCTTCTAAGTTGTTACCACGAAATTCAATGGTTGAATCCATAATCTATATAATTAAAAGCGGCAGCGTTAAACCAACTCATCAACACCATCCACTCCAAGTATCTTTTAACCTTCCTATATATATATATATATATATATATATATATATATATATATATGGGAGGGGATCGGGAGCCCCGCCCTCGACCGTTGGATCGAGCGGAGGCGCGCGGGCCCCACGCGGCCCGCTCAATCCAACGGTGCAGGGCTCCACGGACGGGTCTTTTGATCAGTCCCCTATATATATATATATACTAGTCATAACCCGTGCCCATAGGGCATGGTTCATTTAAGGTATTCCCCCTCAAAATCTTGGACCCCCAATTTTAAACGAACAATAATAATTTTGAGGCCCCCATCAAAATACTAAATCCCAACCACTGCTGGATGTGAATTTTATTTGGATTCCTCATAAAACCCCACTCTCAATAATGCTCATCCACAACCATTATGAGGCCCCCATCAAAATATTAAATCCCAACCATCAAAATATTAAATCCCCATCTTTGGATTCCCCATAAAATCCCACTCCCAATAATGCTCTTCCCCATAAAACCCCACTCCCAATAATGCTATTCCCCATAAAATCCCACAACCGTTGATTCACCAAGATTAAATCCCAACCACTCTTTATCTTGGCACAGTCAGCCCTAGGATTCAAAAACCTTTGTGTTTGTATAAGAGACAGTCAGCCCTAGGATTCAAAAACCTTTGTGTTTTGTATAAGAGATATACAAATCCCAACCATTAAAATATTAAATCCCCATCTTTGGATTCCCCATAAAACCCCACTCCCAATAATGCTCTTCCCCATAAAACCCCACTCCCAATAATGCTCTTCCCCATAAAACCCCACAACCGTTGATTCACCAAGATTAAATCCCAACCACTCTTTATCTTGGCACAGTCAGCCCTAGGATTCAAAACCTTTGTGTTTTATCTTGATAACTCAACTCGTTAGAGTGGTGGCATAAGATCCGAGTTGGCGGTGTTCGAATTCCGATGGAAACGGACATGAACAATTACCTATTATATATATATATATATATATATATATATATATATATATATATATTCCATCGAGAGAGAGAGGTCAAAGGGGCAACATCCCACTTGGGGTTTTAGGGGCTTCGCCACGGAAACCTAATATGTTTCTCGGATCAGGTGTAATTGGTTTTTATATGTCCGTATTTTGTTCAAGCATATTTTAGAGATTTCGTCTATGAAGGAGTATGTATATACTATATAAACTCCGTCAGTTCTAGGATTAGGCTATGAGAAAAAAAAATATACAACCGCCTTATAGAACTATGTTTTTCATATAGTGAACATCAATCTAGTGCAGCCCGTGGATGTAGCCCAATTCAGGGTTGAACCACATAAACTGTGTTCTTGCGATTTCTGTGTTCGTCTCTATTCTCTGTTTTTCCTAACATATATCATGCAGTAAATAAGCTTTTTTAACAAATATATAACTTCAACAGAGCTCCTAACTGAGTTACAGACACAGGATTTTAGACATTGTGAACGCCCTCTTAGGAAATGAAGTACACTAGGTGTTGAGAAATTCTGTGCCACAATAGAAACCATCTCGTCCGCTGTTTGGTATGTTATTGGAGAAGCAAAATCCTAACCTCTGATTTTCTTCCACAGCAAGGGTCAGAATTCAGGCCTCCCATGTCAGAGGTTGTCCAAGACCTCACCCGAATAGCAGAGGATGACAGGAAGGGGATATCGGACGCTTCCGTCAGGTCCTAGAGGAAAGGAAAAGTCAGCTAATGCCTACAAGTGACTTTGGAGGGCGAATTATTGGTTATTTTTGAAAGATTGCATTTTTGCTAATACACGACACTGAAGCATAACTGATTGTTGACCCAAGCTACGGTCATCTACCTGTCTGCTGATGCTCAGCAGCTTTCCTGTGTAAAATTATAATTGAGATAGCCCATCGATTTTGGTTGTAATTAGTCATAATTTAGTGGATCTATTAAATTTAATAGTTTGGTTGTTCTGTTATTTATTTTACATGAAGTGCCGTTTGATTTCTAGAAGATGATGCTATAGAATATAGAGGAGATCATCTTTGAAAGGTTAAGAACTGTGGATTAAGTTGCATCTGGAAAGAAAGGAAAGTTATCGCTGGTGAACTGCTGATGATATAACCAAATACCTTTTTGTCCAGTTACAAACAGTGTATGCAATAAATTAATGTGGGATCTCCATAAATTCAACTATTCAAGCAAATCTTGTATGTGAAGTTGTAAGTGTGGTGCTATTGGTAAACAATGTTATTTCAGGCAGAAAATTTGCTGTAAAGTAACAAACTTGTATAAAATTACAATGGAAGTAACATGTTTGGAAGAATTTGGAAAACAGGACTTTTCCGACAGACGAAGTGGCGGAATTTGGACTGGAGCTTGGGTTTTTTCAAGCAGGAGTGGAGCAGCTTGGGTGGTTTTGGGTTGGTTTTTTTTAGTCGGTTTTTTAACATGTTATTTCAATTACAACGGCTACTTCAACGACTATATTTTTACTCCAACGACTACTTTCTTTTACATCGGCTCTTTCATTTCATTGTTATAAATGGTAGTCTATTTTTTCTTCCCATATCAGAATTCTCAATATCTCTCTCCATCTCAAATTACTATTTCGAACAAGTAGAAAGCTCTCTTTGTGTTTCTTTCACCTACCAGCCTGGATCAAAGTGTAACACTTTTATGCTCGCTTGGAGGCATCCTTAATGGGTTAGCTTACGAAGGAGGTTTAACTGAAGTTCTTATAATAGATCGAAATATTACGTTTAGTAGTTTATGTAATTTAATGACCGAACAATTTTCTATCGATTTTGATGAATTTATATTAGTACATATTTTTGCTTTTAATTCTATAAATTTAAATAGTGATCAAGCATGGACATTTATTCTTCAAATTAATGTACAATCACCGTATATTAGTATTTTTTTTACTCCTGTACACCTCATATAAGTAGTAGACGTGCTCTTAATAATAAAACTACTAATGTTTGTCCTGGTCCTAGTTCTTCTCACCAAGTTATTTTTGCCAGTGAAGAAAAAAATATAGTAGATGAAGGTAATGACGGCGATGACAATAGTGATGATTTAGTTGAAAATGTAGATGATGAATTTGATAATAATGATGGTAATGTTGATACTCCTGAATTATTTCTTGAAAGACAATTTGAAAATCGTATTAAATTTAGAAGTTTAATTAGTGACATAGCAATTAAGCATAATTTTACTTGTTCGGCTACTTCTAATAATGCTCATAAGATTATATATAAATGTAACGTATCTAGTTGTAATTAGAGAGTATACGCTAAATCTATTGGTAATAGCGAGACATTTGTTATTACTACGTTAGAAAATCAACATTCTTGCTTATGTGGACTTACAACAGGTAGTCATCCATTAGCTACTACTGTATGGATTAAAAATAAAATATTTAATAAAATTAGAGATGACCAATCGTATAGTCCATCGCATGTTGTCAAGGATATATAGAGAACATCGAATACGTATCAAATATTCAAAAGCTTGGAAAGCTAGAGAAATTGCTTTATCTAAAATAAATGGTAGTTATATCGATGCTTACGGTAGTTTTGAACGATATGCTTCTACAATTATCGAGACAAATCCAGGTAGAAGATGTTTTATAAAGATTAATGAACACAATAGTTTTGAAAGAATTTTTTATATGTTTGAAGGCATGTATTGATGGATTTTTAAAGGGATGTCTACATGTGATTAGTACTGATGCTACTTTTCTTTCATCTAGATATCGGGGTATCTTATTTATTGCTTGTGCTCATGATCCTAACTATCAGTTATATCCAATTGCTTATGTTGTTGCCGAAAGTGAAAGCACTGATTCTTGGAGCTGATTTTTAGGTTGTTTTAGAACATCTTTTGATCAGTATTTTGATGCATGGAATAGAATTTCTTTTATTTCTAATAAGCAAAAAGGATTAATAAATGCTATGCGTGCTACTTTTCCAGAATCGTCTCATTTTTTTTGCATTCAGCATTTTAAACAAAATTTGAAATCAGTAGACAGATTGAAACATTTTCGATGTAAATTAGATTCTCTTGCAAGATGTTATAATGAAACAGATACGAACTATTATTTTGAAAGAATTAAAGTTGAAAATTTGGATGTTTATAAATGGATCATTAGAGTAGAAGGGGATGAAACACGTGTTCTAGCACACTGGATAACAGCTGCACTGAGATAGATGTGCCACATAGATGTGCCACACCATGTGTCTGAAATCTAGAATTCCATCCAAGAATCATTTTTTCTAGCTCTTACAGCTGCACTGGCTCTACCACGATTCAAACATGGTGGATTGTCTAGAATAATTTGTTTCCTCCGAATTGTCGTAAAACACGATCAGCGGGATGAAACATGATATCTCCGTGATATATTATATAAAATTTATGGAGACTCAAGCTATGGGCTGTTCTTTGTATTTCAGGACCATATTGATACTGCTCATGTGCGTAAGGTAGCCATGAAATCTATTTGATGTCGAAAAAATAATAAGTAATATCACCATAATAAATTTAAAAAAAGTTAATGACTAATTAACATAGTATACCTATGTATACTTGAGCGAATCAAATTATCCCCGATATAGGGGGGCGCTCGATTGAACACAATGTGCTGGATCTACTACAGATGTAATCCATCGTAAAGCTATTGAAAATTTACCGGCATTGCAATCAATGTCGGTCACTGGTCTACCGATAAAAAAATGTTCGTAGATCTAGACCTATTAAAGAAAAGAATAACTTGATATAAGTCTACAAATTGTAACTTTATATAAGATATGACATAAATATTAACATTATCGGTTATACATACCCGATTTTCATCAACAGATATCTCTTCGTCATCATCAATACGATCTAGGTGCATAAAATTGCGACGGAGCCAAGAGAACGTGACTAAGCATTTGCTTTTTTACTTTCAGTGGCTCCACACCTAGATACTCCGTAATTACAGTATCAGCTGAAAATGACTCATCATATATTATAGGTTCATCCGTAATAGGTAATCCTACAATATTTGCTACATCAGATAGAGTAATAGTCATTTCTCCAACTGGTAGCTGGAATGTATTTCGTCCAGGCCACCAACGCTCCACTAGACTGAATATTAAATCTCTATCATGTCGTAGAAAAGTTATCTCGTCAATGTATTTAAATCCAAATATGACCATGGCCTCTTGTTCACTGGTCAAATTCTAACACCCAAAGTTGTGTTCATAACGCCATGTCCTATGCTCTCGCATTCGTATATTGTCAGGATAATCATATAACTATATGAAAAAAAATTATTACTACAAAATGATCATTATTACTACAAAATAACAAAAATATACATAATAATATTTTTTAGCTAAAATTTAGTATACCTTTCCCGAAAATATTAATTTTGAGATATGTGTCTCACGTTGTTGGATAATCACATCTGTGGTGGGTCCTCCCGGAATAAAGCCGTCGTTTTGACGATCCATCTGTTACAAATACCACATTCCAAGATAATAAAAAAAATCATAATCAAAATTCTTGTAAAATTTTTACCTCTCTGCTTTGTTATGCTTCTTACTCTGCTTTCCTCTTCTCTTCTCGTTCTCCTCTCTTCTCTTCTCTTCTGTTTCTCTTCTTCTTTTCTTCTTCACTTCTCTTGGTCTTCTGGTCTTCTGGAAGAGCAATGAATGCTTCTTATACACTTAAACCCCACCTCCCCTATATTCCATCACCCCACTACCAAACAACACTATCCCACTACCCAACAATTTACACTTTTCCATACACCACTTTCCAATAAACCTACCTCCCTCATCTCCTCCCATTACCCCAACCACATATAACCCAACCGGCCTCCTCCTCCCAACCCCAGCCATTAAACCCACCACCATTAAACCCACAACAAACCAACCAACCCAACCGGTCGGCTACCATTAAACCGAACATGCAAGAATTCAGCCAGTTGGACTGGCGGCAGTTCGTCCGTCGAAAAAGTTCGTTTTTTGGTATTTTGGCAAAACTCTTACTTCCAGTATAATTTTATACAAGTTTGTTACTTTACAGCAAATTTTCTGTATTTCAGGGGTGCATTTGTTCTGGTGATGCAAGATCTTAAAAAAATTTATGATGAGTTATGAGTATGTAGTCTAATTAGTTCCACATATCTTTGGAATACGAGTTTACATTGATAATCAATAATGGTACAATTTGTACATATCTCTATTCATTACCACAGTGATTCAGTTCACATTTCAGGTATGTGATAGTGTTCTCTCTTTAGGACCCTCTTTGAATTTACATGTACATATGGTCATCCTGGTGTCAATTTTTATGCTTACTACATAGCACAGGTCCTTCCTCCTGAAATTGTCTTTAGTCTCCTGCAAGATGGCCTCTATTGTGATATCATTGTTAGTTCTATGTTTATGCTTGGTGAGTATCTGCATCTATAGATCTGTATCCTCTTCAGCTTGTTTGAACACTACATATTCAGAAATAACTTTACTAACCATATTTTATCATCCTGTTCTTTGCTAATAGCTTCTTGGATATTGTCTGTGAAGGCACCAACTCATTTGGAGCGGACTTGGGTAGGAGTGTACGTCGAATCGAAATCGAAATAGTCAAAATCGAATAAATCAAATTTCTAAAATTCCAAAACAAAAACAGAAATTAGCCATAACCCGGAACCGAACCGATAATTGAATCGGCTTATTTGGACTATTTTTATTGTTTGATAGGCCGGCCAAAAGTTAGTATTATAGTTAAATTATATTTTAAAAAATACAAATTTTATAGATACAATTTTCTAAGTTGCGATCAAAGTTAGACTAATTGTTAAATTATCAAAGTTGGACTTTAAAACACATACATACAATTGTTGTCGTCAAAATATACACATTTTACTAACAAAATATGTACAAAAATTGAGATTATTTAGATAATTGCACAAGTCTTATTCGATTCGGTTTTGGATCGAAATCCAAACCCAAAACCACCTAATAATTTTTTTTAGTATTTTTAAAAACCGAAACCGAACATTTTTTTTTTTACATCGAACTAAATCTGTTGTCCGGTTCGATCTCGGTCCGGAATAATGCTCATCCCTAGACCTGGGTACATATCTTCCTCCTATAGGACAACTCATATTGAATGAAGTTTTTCTTTTGCCCATTTCTTGAGGCCGCCAACTTGGGACCGTGGCCGTCCGGCGACCATCCAGCCATTCCATGCCCACGGGGGGGCTCGAACTTAGAACCTACCCCAAGTGAGCCTCCCTCCCTAACCACTTGGACTAGGAAGCTTGGACATATATTGAATGAAGTTACTATTTGCAAGTTTGAATAGATCATCTGGAACGAGAGGGAAGGATTTGAAAACAAAATCCGCAGCAATTGTGGGACAGGGTTCACATAAAACAGTGAGCATTTTTGGGGGTAGGCGCACAATATTTCACATAAAACAGTGAAAGCATTTTTGGGGTAGGCACCAGGCAGAACTGTCCATGGAGCCAACAAATCACGGATATAGCTTTGACTTTGAATGAAAGAAGAAAAAAAATCATAGAGGAACTTATGAGTTCTTAATTTTTTAAATTTATCAATCATAAATTGTTGAATTATATGTGCCTAAACTGAAAAATTAAGAATCTAATGCTGTGTTTGATTGGGCTTTTTTTTCATGAAAAATGTTTCTATCAGAAATTTTCCACCAATTGTAGTGTTTGATAGCTCATATTTTTCGTGAAATTATTTTCCAAAAAACTATCATTTTTCATATTCTATTCTAAAATGGTGGAAAATAAAACTTGTCCGGCCCATAGAGAAATATCATTTTTCATAGAAAATAACTATTTTTCGTGAAAAATAATGACAATCAAACATCTAAATTAAGTTTTTTATGAATTTTTTTTGGCTAGAAAAACAATTCCGTGGAATTATTTTCTTATCCACATTTTTCACCTTGCAATCAAACATACCCTAAATAGAAAAATTTGCACACGTATCATAACTATATTACAAATTTTTAATGTGAGTTTCTATTTGAGTTTATGTAGATTTTATGAAAGAAAGGGTGAACATAAATCGGGTAGGAGGGTCATTATTCTACTTTTGAGTTTGATCCCAGATTTGCCGGTGCAGACAAATGGATGATACTATCTACCGAATGGAATGAAACTTACAAGGTGCCGTGCATGCATTGTCAAACTTCGATTGGATACCAATGTTTTGTGTACATTACACTTGGCATTTCTTGGCATTTCCTTTCTTTTGAAAAATTATAATTTCTATTTTTTTTTCCGATATTTTGAAATGCCAAGAGATTTGGAAAAAAAAATTGATACTTCAATGTAAAAATGTTATTCCTTTCTTAGATGAATGTAATCACCTTTTCCTTAAATTTTCTTCTATTGGGAATCACTTTCCTGTTCCCCTCAATTCCTTGGCATTTCCTTGGAACTTGGAAGGGAAAGGAAATAAATTTCTTGACACTTCATTTCCTTTAAAAAATTATAATTTTTATTGATTTTTCTTTCTGATGTTTGGAAATGCCAAGAATTTGGAAAGGAAAGTAAATACTTCAATGTGAGAAAGTGATTCCTTGCTTGGATGGATGTAATCACTTTTCCTCCTAAATTTTCTTGTGAATCACTTTTCTTTCCTCCTCAATTCCTTTGACACCTAAACATAGAAAAATAATCACTTTTCTTTCTCAACCCGATGATTCCGAGAACCAAACGAGGCCTAAATCTCAACTTAATATATGGAAGCAATGCTATTTGTATGCCTACCGATCCGATATCTGGTTATTTTCCAGTTCCTGTTCAGTTTTGTTCCAGTTGGATGTTTTGTTGTTTTGTCTTTGATCTGTACAAGTCAACATTTCGTACACACATAATGGCCATGTTTGGTTCGCGAAATCAGGACTTGAAAAAAGAAAGTCGTTCCTTTTCTGTGTGTTGGATGTCAAAGAAAATGAGCAGAAAAAATAATAATTCTCAAATTAAAGTAAAATAGAGAAGAAAATGGTTCCCTACTCGCACTATGAATTCACTTTTCTACCCCAAATATTCACTTTTGTCCCAATTTTTTTTTGTCTTTCCAAACACCTTTTTTTGATAAAACTTTAAAAAAAGGAAAAAAAACAAATAATTGATCTCTTCTCCTTTCCGCGAACCAAACTAAGCCAAAAGTATGCCAATCGATCGGATATCTGATTGTTGTCCAGTTCCAGTTCAATTTTGCTCCAATTGATGTTTGTTTTTCCGTCTTTGATTTGTACAGGACAACATTCATTGCACATATATAAGGTACAACCAAGTAAGATACTAATCATTAGGCTGGTTTATGATTGCTTATCGGAGACTATTTACAGGGCCGGTCCTAGGGTAAGTCCGACAAGACTTCGGATTTGGGCAACCCTCCTCCATAGGACAACCCTCCAGGCCATTTCATTTTCTTAGGACTAGGTTCAATCCAAATCCAAATTGAACTTAAATTTTTCAATAGGAGTAAAGGACAACCAAAATTAGTTCAGGCTAAAGCAACCCAATCTTTCAGGTCGGCCCTGACTGTTTATGCTTTTTTTTCTTCCTAAGATTTGGTTTGGGATTGTTATTACTTCTTAAATATCCACAGTAGAAGCAAATTTTGGTAGCAATTGAGTTGTCCTGAAATTGTATTTGACTTTTTATTAATTTTTGGACAAAATATTGTTACCAAATAACCTCGCACCTTTTTCCATTTAATAAAATAAATATAAACAGCCTCCAATGAAGAAAAATAGTAAGAAGTCAATTTAAAATTTAGACCATTTTTGACAATAATCTTGTCAAGACTCAAAACTACTTCTCTAAGTATCTTAAAAAAAAAGAAAGAAAAAAGAAAGAAAGAGAGGAACAATTCCAAAGCAAACCGTGGAAGCTATAGCTTCGGCACATTTTATATTTTGTGGATCTACATATTTCCACAACGTGTTCCTTAACTTGAATTAGTTGGGGGTGTTTTGGACTCTTCCATAATTTTTGTATGAGCATGAGCACATGGTTTGGGTTTGGTTAGGTTAGGTCCCATCTATTTTTAGTCAAGTTGGGTTGGATGAGTTGTGACCGGATCCCACCTCTTCTCTTTTTATAATCTCTCCTCATCCCAAATTCCAAACCGACTTTACTAATTAAAAGACGTTACACGTCGACCACCACCACATCCCTCTCTCTCTCTCTCTCTCTCTCACTCCGCATAAATAAGGAAAACAAACATAATAATTAAAGAGGAAAAAAAGAAAGAAAGAACGAACGAAAACCAAACACCATTCCCTTTCCTTTTTTTTATATTCCTCTCTCCTCTTCCTATTTCAGGAATAAACTATCCTCCTCTCGTTGATGTCGACGTTGTTGGTGGATGGATCTTCCTCGTCGTGGTGGGGGAGTTGGGAGGAGCTGGTCCTCGGCGGAGCCGTCCTCCGCCACGGGGCCGACGGCGCGTGGGACGCCGTCGCCGCGGAGCTCAGGGCCCGCTCCTCCTCCTCGTCCCTCTTCTTCACCCCTCAGGTTCCTTTTCTTTCTAATTTCTCTCTCTCTTATTTTTATTATTATTGGGAAAAAAAAAACAAGGATTGCATCTATAAACCAAATTAATGGAAAAAAATCGATGGATATAAATCTTCCTACAATTAATTTTACTCACAACTTCTTTCTATTAATATAATAATCAAGGAAATATTGATTTGGGGGTGGGGGATATTTTCGTCTTTTACCAAGTAGTTTTAAAAAGTTGAAAGGGCGTTTCGGGTATTTACTTGGGGAAGAGTACGACTGGGCTTGGTCTCTCTCTCTTTTTCGTTGGATTCGTGCCTATCTATTGATCAACGGCTGTGATCCTAACCTTTTTTTTAATTGTTCCTATTATTATTATTATTTACAGGAATGCCAGGCAAAATACGAGGATATACTGGAGCAATACTCCGGATGCGAGTGAGTTCCCCTTTTTTTTTAATTCTCTCTTCGTTCACGCAAAACCGTTACAAACGAGGGCACGTTGCTTGTGAATGCCCCCCCCCCCCCCCCCCCCCCCCCCCCCCCCCCCCACAAAAGTAAATATCATGTGACACAAATGACTTCAAATTAATATGTGAACATTGTAAATTTGTTTGGTATGGATCATCTCCAGGCTGATACATTTGTGATTATATGCTTGATCGTTGTAGGAAGTAAAGGATCGAAGATGTTTCTGAAGCCCACCACAACTTCCATAACCAATTGATTTGTTGGGTAGTTTGGTGACAATACGGAGGGAGTTGTATAGAAAGTTTAGTCCCACATCGGATAGAAAGTGGGAGGATGAGGTATAGATATATGTGATTGGTCCTGAGACTTAACAAGGGATTTTTCTTTTAGGTCATATAGGCCTGAGTCCCGAGCTCGGACAAGTCCTAAAGTCATATTCAAATTAGGGCTAATTAGAGTTTAGACCTTGGATTTTATACTAGCTTAGAGTTTCAATCTTTCCCGTTATACCCTCCATTTTATATAGAAAATTTTTATTCTCAGGCATATTCAGGGTCCAAACTCTCGAATTGGACATGGTAGGGCTTAAACTCTAAGTTGGTATAAAACCTAGGGTCTAAACACTAATTAGCCCTTCAAATTATGATAGAGTAAATCACTTGGATACTTAAAAGTCATCTTTTAGTAGCTCTTTGTAGTAGGTTCATTTGTAGGGACCTCTTGTAATTTGAACCTTCCCAGCCTACATTCTGAAAAAATGCTTAAAATGGATATCGACGCTGCATCCTATATTTTAAAATATCAAATTAG
Organism: Iris pallida; assembly: GCA_029216955.1. Classification (NCBI taxonomy): domain Eukaryota; kingdom Viridiplantae; phylum Streptophyta; class Magnoliopsida; order Asparagales; family Iridaceae; genus Iris; species Iris pallida. The sequence continues at coordinate 41,847,638 of JANAVB010041219.1, read as the reverse complement.
CTACCATTTATGTCATTCCTATTTCATGTTCTACGTTTTAACGAAATCTCATCTTTTCCTTCCAGTGAGTGGTTTGAAGAGCTTAGGAAAAGAAGAGTTGCAGAGTTGAGAAGAGAGTTGGAGAAATCGGAAGACTCCATTGGGTTCGTACCAACATTTTATAATAAGGACCCGTGTATATCCCTTACATGCACATGGATTGCACTTGAGTCCTTGTGGTGAGTTCCAAATGACAAAGTTCTAACTTTGGCATTTGATGTGAAAATTTCTTTCCTCAGATGTCTACAGTCCAAGCTTGAGAGCCTTACCTCTGAGAGGGATTCTGGTAGTAACTTGGAATACAATACCAGCCAGGCAGAAACAACATCCCCATCCGAAGATGGGGTTGGCATCAATTCTCCCAATGAACTAGCCAAGGGCGAATCGTCTGCTGGCAGCTTTACGGATAAACCTGGCAGGGACTCGTCACCGGAAGGTCAGCAGCTGACGTCTGTGTCACTTCAAGAAAGCAAACTCAAGATCCAATCGTCAGAGGACTTGATGATGAAATCCGGGTGCGGATGCTCATGGGTTGGTTTTGGGAAGTTGAAAGGGAAAAGGGGAAAGAGGAAAAGAAAGGGTTATCGTGCAGGGGAGGAGGATAGTGTAGGAGATAGCGACAGGTTGAGTTCCGCTGTGCTCATGGACAGAGAGGGATCATCCGGTAACAATCAGGAGACCAAGCTTTCTGCAAATGACTCTTGTGGATCGTTGAGAGGAGAGTATGATAGCCATTTAGATTTGGCAAGCTTCTTGGATTCAGTTATGAAGCACAAGGATGTTTCAATCTTCAAGAAGCGGCTTGAAAGCCAGGTAGAGGTTTTAAGCTGCTCTAATAATGCTTCTGCATCTTTAAGTGTCTGACTTGATGATTTTAGTTGTCCAAATCTGTGAACTTTTCAAGTAGTTCCGTGCCTTTGCCTAGCTGAATAGTTCTCAGAATGCTCCTCCAATTAATTTTTCCATGGGTTATGTTAAGAAATTTTCATCATATGCAAAAATAGGAACTTATTAAAACAGCTTTGGCTATTGCCCGTGGGATAATTGTTAACGCTATTTTGTGAAACACTATTTTGCTAATCTGGAAATAAAGCCAGCAACTTACGCTCTCTCCCTATGAATTTCTATCTTTATGTTGTTTTTGGTGAACTTGTTGCATTACTTCTTATTTACTTAAATGTTCGGAATGAAATGCCAGTCACAAGAATTTAGTACTTATTGAGCACCAAAAAGGGCTCCGGATTTTATAGATGACTATTACTCTGAATTGATTTTATAAGCAATGTTTACATGATGACAAATTTACTTAGCCTTACAGTTATAGCCATATATAGTCCTCTGTTTTTTTTGAAGTTTTATTTACTATTTATTGCTTTTCAATTGATCTGCTTTAGTTCCTTCCATAAGCTCTCATAGAAAATTACAGTTATAGCCATATATAGTCCTCTCTGTTTCTTAGGATTATATCCTCATGCATCCCCTCTTTGTTCAACCTTCCTCTTGTTAACAGAAGAAAGCGAGATACAAGAAGATGATTCGCCGACATGTCGACTTCCAGAATATTAGTTCAAGAATAGGCAATGGCTCAATTTCTTCAGCCAAGGAACTTTTGAGGGATTTGCTACTCCTCTCTAACAATGCCCTCGTCTTCTATCCAAAGAACTCACCTGAGCACAAGTCTGCTCTTGTTCTTCGACGCCTTTTGAGCAATGCATTCATGCAGAGCCTTAGTTCCCAAAATCCAATTCCGAACTCTGGTGACGGTGGAGGCTCAATTCCAGATGATGTGGTTAAAACTGAAAGGCCCAAGAGCGTTCAACCTTGCACCTCCAGATCTATCGGGAGCGCAGAAGCTTCTGGTAAAGGAGACGAGGTCCCACGTATTGGGAGTAGTGAGGAGGAGTCGAGAGCCGATGTTGCTGTAACTTCTGCGGTTAGGAAGAGGGGCGTTGGACGGCCAGCGAAGGGAGGCCCACGAGCTGTCAAGAGACTGCAGGAGAGCCCTAACAAGGGAAGGAAGAGAGCCCGGAGGTGACAATGCCAAGTCGTGGATGGGTTTCTTCTCTTTTTCTTTTGATTCATTGTACATTGGATTATCTTGTCGAAGAATATCTAAGTTAGTTGTCTGTTGTTCTGGTTTTCTGGCAGCTGCCAGTGCCGGCTAATATGTAACAATACCATGAGGGGAGAAGCTGAGAGTTTCTTCTTCATTTGTAGTGGAAAACTAACAAGCTAGGAAAGAATTGCATGTTCGCAAAGAACTGTATATGAGTACCAGCAGGTTTTTAACAGAGGTTTTTTTTTTATAACCTTAATGAAGTTTTCGATACTCTTAACATAGATAAATGTGTATTTTAGATTGATATATACTTCCAATGTAATTTTACTTAAAATGTGTATTGATAAATATAAATATGCATTGATAAATGTGCTGACTATATTAAGGCCTTGTTTGGTTCACGGATTCATTGAATCTGGAGAGGAAATTTTCTTTGTTTGGTAGCCACAAATTTGGAAAATATTTTCCTGACATGGAGGAAAATATGAGGAAAAATGGTTCCTCTCAGGACCCATGGGATTCATTTTTCCTCCTCCTTTTTCAATGACCAAACATTATGACAAAAATAGCCTTGATTTAGTGCCTATTTTATCAATTAACTCTTAATATTTTGTTGATTATAATTATGTTGACATTGGATATTATTGGAATAATGATATATTTTTTCTTTTCTTTCATACACCAACCGAACATTGGAAGAAAATCAAATGATGTTTCTTAAATATTTGTTTGTTTTATCAAACATAGAATAGAAAAAAAAAAATCTGATAGTAATTCTAATTTTCTATCCCCATAGAAAATACAAATGAATTGATTTTTCAGACCTAGGTGGATCCTAATATTTGTTGATTCCATCGTTCAACCATGGAACTAAAAAAATAATATCCACTAAGAAATCATTTTACAAAGGAAGGTTTCATATATTTTAGTATGGAAGTTGAGGTGGCTTCTCCTGGTTTACTAATGGCCTAATCTTGAATTTGACTGTGTAATATTATTATTATACTTGGAACGATAATTACTTGTAAAAGTCACATGGAAGAAAAGAACCTTCCGGTCAAGAAACTACAGAAGTTGCTGTCATCCTCCGCCTATTCTTATCAAGTGGGTGCTAACCGATCCATAGAATCTTCTTTTCAACTCTGAATTCTGAATTCAAAAAGGAGGAAGAAAAAGAGAAGCATCACGCGTAAGAAAATTAAAAGAAAATTACAATGCGGCAAAGTTGACTAATCTTTTGTTTAATGGTTAATCACAATAGCATTTTGTTTCCAAATTTGCACTACTCCTTGAACAACGTGAAAGTATAAAAGAAATTAGGTGGCGTATGGATAAATGTTTAGGATTCCTAAAAATTTATTTTCTATTTCTTTTTCATAGAAACAATTATACAATATTCTCATATATATATATATATATATATATATATATATATATATTCTACTATATATATTCTACTATATAATAGGAAAACTTGGATGGTGAAAATTTTGAATTCCGAAAATATTCTTACATGTCTATACTAATTAAAAATTGTTCATTAATTTTAATAAAGTCAACTTAATAATTAGGAATACTACTTTTTGGTCTTCCTAAGTTAATTAAAAGAATGTTAAAATACGTGCAAGGCACGTGCACATGTGCTAGTATATATATACTAGTCATAACCCGTGCCCATAGGGCATGGTTCATTTAAGGTATTCCCCCTCAAAATCTTGGACCCCCAATTTTAAACGAACAATAATAATTATGAGGCCCCCATCAAAATATTAAATCCCAACCACTGCTGGATGTGAATTTTCTTTGAATTTTCTATAAAACTCCACTCTCAATAATGCTCATCCACAACCATTATGAGTGCAAACCCCACTCTTTGGATTCCCCATAAAATCTCACTCTCAATAATGCTCATTCCCCATAAAATCCCACTCTCAATAATGCTCATCCACAACCATTATGAGTGCAAACCCCATTCTTTGGATTCCCCATAAAATCCCACAACCGTTGATTCACCAAGATTAAATCCCAACCACTCTTTGGCCTCGTTTGGTTCGCGGAATCTCCGGGTTGGGAAAGGAAAGTGATTACTTTTCTATGTTTGGGTGTCCAAGGAATTGAGGAGGAAAGGAAAGTGATTCCCAATGCAAGGGAAATTAGGGGGGAAAGTGATTCCATCCATCCAAGCAAGGAATCACTTTCCTACATTGAAGTATTCACTTTCCTTTCCAAATTCCTTGGCATTGCCAAACATCGGAAAGGAAAATCAATGGAAATTAAAGTTTCCCAAAGGAAAGGAAATGATGTGGAATTGATTTCCTTTCCCTTCCATTCCGCGAACCAAACGAGGCCTTTATCTTGGCACAGTCAGTCCTAGGATTCAAAAACCTTTGTGTTTTGTATAAGAGATATATATGTGTGTGTGAGAGAGAGAGAGAGAGGGGGGGGGGGGGGGGGGGGGGGGGGGGGGTGTTAAGTTGCAATTTTACTGCAGTATTTTTAACATAATATCAACATTGATTTTTACACGGACGGACAAATGTTGTATTTTCTGAATATTAATAAAAATAAATTAAGAAACTCATTTTTACCAATAAAATTGACATAATTATGCCTTTTTAGGTCACACTTTTATTTTTCATTCTTCCAAGAATATCCAATGGTTATAGCAACTCCATAGAGGTGCCAAAAAATTTGTAGCAGCGTATATTTTTTGGAAATTGTGCTGGACGGTCAGAATTTTGAAATTTTGGGTCTAACGGTACAAGATGCCATTTTTAATGGATATAAAGTTGGGAAGAAAATGCCATTAATATTGATTTTTCAAGCAAAAAACCTTCATTAGTATTACTAATGACGTTTTCTTCCTTTTATTTTTTTTTTATTTTCCTGTGTGGTTGGTTAGCTAGCGAATTTAATAAGTAGAAAAAAATGTCATTAATATTGATGTTTTTAGGGGAAAAAAATGCCACTTCTAATGACATTTTAGGAAAAACACCATTAACGCTGGCGCTAAGAAGGTCGTAAACATCATTCAGAATTGCATTTCTAGCACAAACTAATAATTTTAACGAGGACTCAAAAAACACCAGTAAGAATGACATTTCTAACAATGTGGGGGTGGTGTGGGCGCTGACTCGATGCATGCAGAGCTGTGGATGAAGGGAGCTAGCTTTGACATGTCAGGTAGCCATAGGTTTTAACGGTCAAGAAGATGAAGATCTCGAACGTGGAGGTCAAGTGGAGGCTGTTGCAAAATCTTGTCTAGATTTGCATGTTCTTCCTCGTTGGACTGCTCATGCCGGCATACAAGTTTGTGCTTTATGGGATAGAGTTGAGTAGAGTTTATGATAGGTTATGTAATTATTTGTGTTTCTTGATTCATATTTATTATTTTTAAAAAGTTTTTTTTTGTGGTCATTAGTTTTGTGAGGACATTGGGGAGAAAAATTATATAAATGTACTTGCTATAACCAATTATATATGGCATTTTGGCTAGAAACATAATTAGACTAACATTTTTAACGCCATGTTTGTACTCATAGAAAAGAATAATAAATTTTGACTATTCTATATAATTTCTAAAAATTCTAAGTCGCTACAGTAACTATTTTGCAATTATAGTTTTTTTTTTTTTTTTTTTGAGGATATTTTGCAATTATAGTGAAACGACTATAAAAAGACAAAAAGAAAAAGGGAAGCAGTTGGGGTTGAGGTTAGATGATCGCATGAACTGTTGACAAAACCGAATCAACACATATATCAATTAATTCTTCCTATCCCGAACAGAAGAAAACACTTGCTTAATTTTTTTCTTCTTCCTTGAGAATCAACTCATATAAAACCCTAATTCTTCCTCCTCTCCCTCGTTTTTTATATTCTTCTTCTTCCTCCTCCTCAATCTTGGCGTCATCAATTTCCAGCAGATCTCTGTGTGGTGGGTGGTGAGCTTGTGATGGCCGGCCGATACGACAGCAACCCCTTCGCCGAGGAGGAGGTCAATCCCTTTGCGGTCAGTTCTTCTTTCTTCCTCTTTTTCCAGACCTGTTGCTCTCGTTAGGGTTTTAATTTCTCTGGATCCGAATAATATTAGTCTCCGTTGGGAGATTTGAGTGGATCTGGCGAGATCGCGATCCTCTGAAATTTAAGATATTTAATATTACGGATTATGTGCCCAATTCCGAAGTTATTTGTTTGCGAATGAAATCATTTACCATGTCATTTAGTATATAGATGTTTGGCTTGGCTCGAAGCGTTTAGCTGGTAATTTTCTGTGATCAAGATTTTGCTATAGGCTTTGTACTCTATGCAGAACATTCGGTTCTTCTTCTTTTTCATGTTGTGACTGCGTCAGAAGCTTGGAATATGGTCATCGTGTTTTTGTTGCAAAAGAAGAAACAATTTCTTCTTGTAACTATCTTAATGTTTTTTTCTTCTGTTTTTAGGAACAAGGAGGTCGCGGGAAATCTGCCGGTCAGTCGAATTATGGTGGAGGGGCCTTCTACACGAGTGTAAGCTTTCACAACTTGGCAACTTCATGCGCTTGCATGCCGATCTGGCATAGCACTCCATGATTGTCTGTCTACTCACATGGTGATAGAGACTTGCCAACATTCATGCTTGTGTAATATCCATTGAAAGGGGAAATTTGCACGATAAACTTATTCTAGTAGTGTTGCCTAGATGAAAAGAAGAAGAAGAAGAAGAAGAACTATATAGTTCTATTTCTGTTGTAGTATAATCAGAATGAAATTCTCTCAGGGAACTAATACGCAGGTAAGTTTCTTCTCGTGGATATTGATGTTTTCAACTACTAAATTGCAGTATAGACATTTTATAGGGGGGGTGGGGAGCAAGAAGGAACATTATTATATTAGTAAAATTGCTGCTACATTTCCAAAGATAGTTTGTTTAACATTTAAAAAACTTTTTAATGGTATAATCAAGAGGATATATTTCACTGCGTTTTCCTTGATGAACATTCTATTTGCGACATATTTGATCATCTTATAAATATTCGTAGAGCTGTCCTGGTGTGGTTTGGAATTCTCTCATCCAAGTTCTGTACTTGATAAAAGTAGTACTGTTGTACTTATTGGTGTACCCGAACCTAAGAATAGTTGCTTATATAGATATATCCTTTTGTGCTGCAATGTTTCAGTATCCAGGCAGTGTTCCAGCTGCATCGAATTCTAGGCTCTCACCTCTTCCACATGAACCTGCTGACTTTTATAGTGACCGCGGTGCAACAGTCGACATTCCTCTCGACTCATCCAAGGTAAGGAAAAGAGTATCATGAATGAACTGCACTTTATCAGTATGAATGATGGTTAAGCTCTAGATGACGTAGACAAAGACTTGGATATATGACGTGCTACTAATGTTTTGTGATGTTTCTAGCTTCCTACCATGTAACAACCAATTTGCCCCAGAGGATTTTTATGTACTCGTGACAACTTTCTATGTTTGACATCAATGATCATTGAATCTTAAATGCATGTCTTTTATCTTGTAATGTTCATTATAATTGTATGTTATTGACTTTTATCTAAATCTTGTGTAGGATCTGAAGAAAAAAGAGAGAGAACTACAAGCAAAGGAGGCAGAATTGAATAAGAGGGAAAAGGTATGTCCAATTCAAATATTGACTGATTGGAAGCCACACACAAACTTTAGTTATGTGGAGTAAAGCATAGCTCTCCATGTCTAATTTGTTGCTTTGTTATTATTTACAGTCAGGCAATGCATGACTCCGTGTGTGTGGCCAAAGTAGTTGTTATTCATTGGCTAGTAAGAGATCCTGGTCAAAATAGTTCTTTCTCAATTTCCATTAATGGACTATTATGATAATGAATGACCAGTAAGAGGACTAGGTTAAGTTAGAGTGAGTCAACATTTATAAAGAAAACCATGGTATAATTGGCCAGCGTGGCCGGCTATTGCAGTCATATTAAGGTCTTTATAAAGGACCATGGGGAAAGACAGTCTAGTATCAGCTGTCCTCCTTCCTTACACACAGTAACACAATCATACAGATAAAGAGTCACTTTACTCTTCTCTGTCTAGATTCTCTCCTAACTTCCTCTTATTCATAATAATCTTTCTCAACTTCTACTCTACAAATTAGCGTAGATGAAGAGGTCAATCAGTCAATGCTTGGTATATAATGAATAAGGCAGATATTCTTTATACTCAATGGAACTGCAAAACAAGAAGCAAATGAGTTGTATATCAGCTTGCAGAAAGGCTACTTGGATCTGTGTTTCTCTAAAGAAGTAAAAGATATTTCATTGCAGTCACCCAAGAAAGAATAACTTGGCAGTGTGATCCTCCAATCTACTTGGGAACTTTGTGTCAAAGGGTGATGAAGGAACAATCTAAAGTTCCTTTCCTAAGAACACATAACATGAATCACAAAAAGTAAAGTTCTTTGTATATAGTAAATTTACATAAAGTAGGGTAAGACAAGAACAGGAGAACCCATCAAAGAACTTTTGAGATTTATCTTTAACCTTAATGTCATTGCAATTTTGGCTTTTGCAACTAGAACGTTGACACTCTTGGCTGAAAGATGTCTTGTGTGCATATGATTTTGGTAGTTTATTCGTAATGATCTAGGATGCACAGACACTCCAAAAATGTGAACCATATCATGTCAGATGTGTTTGTGTATCGAGCACGTATTGGAGACAATTTGGACACTCCAAAATACACTAGGTATCGTGTTCATGTCGTTATGTCCTTACTGTGTTGTGCTGTGTCCGTGTCCGTACAACATAGGTAACGAGGAACATTAACTCAAGGTTCACATTATCGGTAGTGGAATCGGTTTCAGACCCTTCTTATGATCATCACTATCGACTGTTAGGTGGTTCAGATCACACATTCAGAGTTCTTAGTTTCGGAAAGCCAAAAGTTACTCAAGAATCATTATAAAAACTAGAAAAGTATTCGATGCATTTAGGACTAGAAACAAGCTCCTATGTCAAATACTAAGAAGATTAATAGAAAGATCTAGAGAAAAAAAAAGATTTGCATATGACTTTTATGGATTTAGAGAAAGCTTACCATCGTGTTCCTAGGAAGATAATGTGGTGGGTTTTGAACAAGAAATAAGTTTCTAGTAGTTATATTGAGACTATTAAGGACGTATATGAAAAGTTACGACAACCGTGCGAACTATTGGAGAAGATAGTAGTACGTTCCTTGTTACTATTGGCTTACATCAAGTATTTTGTATTCGTGTTGAGTCCTTATTTTTTTGTGATATTTATGGATGAAATTACTATATCCAGGAGGAGGTTCTATGGTTTATAGTGTTTGTTGATGATAATGAGAGTAGAGAAGAGTTAAATGCTAAAATAGTAGTATGGAGAGAAAAGAGAAACTTTGGTATCTAAGGGATTTAGGATTAGTAGAATGAACACAGAGTATATGAAATGTAACCCTAAGTCAAAGAGAAATGAGGGAGGAGTCCATATAGATAGACAAGAGATACCTAAGAGTGCTTTCGGTATTTAGGATCAATCATTCATCATGATGGAGAGATTGAGAAGGATGTCATGCATAGAATTAAAACATAATGGTTGAAATGGAGTATTTCTGGAGTACTTTGTTATCGCAAGATATTTGCAAGACTGCTATAAGACCAATTATGTTTTATGGATCAGAGTGTTGGTCAATTAAGAAACAACGTGTCCAAATAGTAAGCATAGTGAAAATGAGAATGCTAAGATGGATGAATGGCAATACATTAAATGAGATATGATAAGAAATGAGTGTCTGTAGGAATTTAAGTGGTGGTGCCAATTGAGGACAAGATGAATTTTTTTTGACTTAATGGTTTGGACATGTGCAACGCAAACCAATAAATGCTCCCGTAAGGAGGAGCAATAATATGGTAGTAGTGGAGCCGCTAGGAATAGAGTTAGGTCTAAACAAATATGGTTTGAAGTATTAAAGAAGGATATGTATTTTGTTTGTGTTACAGATGACGACATGGCCCTGAACATAGCTGAATGGAAGAAGAGGATTGAAACAGCCAACCCTAGAAATTTGGGATAAAGGCTTCGTTGTTCTTGCCTTATAGTATTTGACCTAGAAGTTAAACATCAAGTAGAACGGTTATAAAACAGAATCCATTTACTTGCCTGTGTCCAAAAATCTTAGGGTTCATCTTTTTGTGTGTTAGACCCTCAATTGAATTCTTAGGATCATAGGATCTGATAACAGAGCGACAATTGCCAATGATCAAAATCTAATTAGAAAGAACATTTGCATTAAAACCAACTTTTTGTCAATTATGTATGAAATACTCTACATGTTTGCTAATATTTTAGAAACAAAGGAAAATTGTTACCAAAATGTCGCAAATGAACTCACATATTCCATTATATAATATAAGATAGTACTTAGAAGACCAAAGAAGTAAATCTCAAAGATGACATTTTGCATATACGTTCACTTTACACCTTTATGTCAAACTTGTTAAGGTAGCACGAGACACTGATGACCAAAAGGCCCCCCTTTTTTTTGGGGGGGGGGGGGTGCGTAGTCAAGACTAGAATTAGGGGAGGGGGGTGCGTAGTCAAGACTAGAATTAGGGGGGGGGGTGTTGTAGGTAGGTTAAGTCAGGCTTGTTGTTTGTGGTTCATGACTGGGACTTTGATTTAAAATATGGAAAAGAAGGTTTACTCAGGTATGCTTTTAGTACAGATATGCAAACCACTAATTTTAGCACATATATGCAGAGGGATTAACATGTGATTTTCTCAGGTTTTGTTTTAGTTGTTTTTTGTGTGGCTCATAGAAGCTATTGAAATGTATATTCACCTCTTGCATGCATGCAATCTTGTTATTTGGTTCAATTATGCTTCTGTAAATGATACTGTCTGAGTGTCTTTATCTGCAAGACATTGTTGATCACCGAGTTATTACTTTTACTGTAGGAACTAAAACGGAGGGAAGAAGCGGCACAACGAGGTAAGTTCAATTGTTTTTCCCATTTAGCAAATAGTCTAATTAGCAATATGGTATGTAGTTTCCTTAATGTTCTGAGAAATCCATTCTCATTTCAAGTATCACCCTCCGAACTATCTGACGGTTATTGGGTCATTTTTGCAGCTGGAATCGTTATAGAGGAGAAAAATTGGCCACCATTTTTCCCCATAATCCATCATGATATCGCCGGTGAAATTCCAATCCACCTGCAAAGGTTGCTGTATTTTGCCTTTGCCTCTTTGTTAGGTATGCTAATTTACCCTTCTTTAGTAATTTTGACAAAAGGAACCTGCATTCTCTATTTGCTCAAAACAAGTGGAACTCTCCATCTTCATGTTTTAAGTATTTGCAAATTTCATCTTGAAAAGAAGAGTAACTATAATAAATAAAGAACATTGAGTTAAGCATTCTATTTCGACAGTTTTTCCTTTAATTAACTATAATTTTTTTCTTGAAATAATTCTGCTTAGATTTGTGAACTTGTGATAGTTATCTCTATAATGTTTGGGATTAGTTATTTGCCATATGAATTTCTCATGACTGGTTGAACGTTATGGCAACGGTTTCCCTGTAGTATTCAGGAGAAACCACACATTCTTTTGTGATTTTCTTGACATCTTACATACATGTTGAATCTTCTGTTTCCTTTGGAGATATAGGCCAATGATTTTAGGTTTGTGGATTCTGAATCCAGGTCTGTTTCACAACTGCAATGAGACTCGACTGTTTAATACTGTTAATCTATTGAGCATAATTATTTTGCCTTGTGTTCGAAAGTCGGCATACTTAAATAATTACAATTTGGTCATTTTGCAGGATTGTTTATATGCCTATTTTGGAATATCATAGCAGTTACTGCAGCTTGGATTAAAGGGGAAGGTATGCTTGGAGAGTTTGACGTGGGCATGTCCTAATATGATTTCTTGTTAACTGCCAGTATCTTTATACTGCCTCACACTGATTTTGACTGCCTTGTCTTAGGTGTAAAGATCTGGTTCCTTGCAATTATCTACTTCATCTCAGGTGTTCCTGGAGCTTATGTTTTATGGTATCGACCTCTTTATCGAGCTATGAGGTATGATAATGTAGTGGAAGTTCTTGAAGTTCATTTTTTTTTACACATTGAACTTCTTATTGACTATCTACTTACATGGCAATACATATTGTAGGACTGAAAGTGCTTTGAAGTTTGGATGGTTTTTCCTCTTTTACCTGGTAAACTCTTTGCATCTCCTAATACATGAGAATATTTTGTTGTAAATTCCTTTTAGAGAACCATTACGTATTCATTTATTTCATCTCCTTTACAGCTTCACATTGGCTTTGTGATCTATTCAGCTGTTGCTCCTCCAATTATTTTCAAGGGAAAATCGTTGACGTAAGTTATTGTCTGCATGCTGACAAGGATAAAAAAAAGTTTGCCTCTGCTGGGCTAATGAGGACATAGTACTGTTCTGGGTAGTAAATTATATCAATGAACTAAAAACAAACAAACTAATATTGAGTATTTATAATGCCTAGACTTGAACTGTTGCATGGACATGGGAAAATAGTGTCGGTATGCATATCATTTCTGTATTCATGCAACATAAGTTATTGCTGTTATATCTATTCTGAAAATGTCCGTATCTCTATCATGTCCGTACTGATATCGTATCCATATTCATCCTACACAGCTTGAGCAGTTATTCAAATTTCATTATTTTCTAATCTGTTGCTGATCAGTTATCTATTCATATTTGAATTTGATCTAATGAACTTAACTTCGATCTACAAAACCCATTGGACAAGTGCTGCATTTTGGAATTCAAATTTTGTCTCTTTTAGTAGCTAAAATATATTCATACACTTTGACTATCTCATTGTTGTCACTGTATGTTATACTCTATGCTAATGTATTTTCTAATTTTTTTTCGTGGTACAGTGGTATCTTGCCAGCAATAGATGTCATAGGCGACCATGTTATCGTTGGGGTAAGTAATATGTGAAAACATAAACAGCTGCCAACATTTGCTACTTTACTGATATTATGTTATGGCTTCTTGCATAATCATCAGTTTTGTAGTGTGGAATTCACTAATCTGTTGAAGGGATACCTTTGTGTTAATGATTGTTTTCCTAAATGTTAAAAAGAGGGCATATATATGATTTTTTTTTCTATTAGTCACAAAGGGTAATGTACCACAAGTCAGAGAAATGTGGAATGAGTACATATAGGTGTACAAGAGATACCTAGGAGCAATAATTTCAGGTATTTAGGATCAATCATTCAAAATGATGAGATATTGAAAATGTTGTCATGCATGGAATTAAAACAAGATGCTTGAAATGGAGTGATTCTTGAGTACTTTCTATTGCAGGATATGTTTGAAGTTGAAGGGAGAATTCTATATAACTGTTATAAGACCATCTATGCCTTATGAACCACACTGTTGGGCAATCAAGAAACAACATTTCCAGAAAATAAGCATGCAGTCTAAATGAAATAGCTAAGATGGAGGATTGACAATACATTAAAAGATAAGTAACGAGTGTATTCGTGGAAAGTTGGAGGTGTCCATTGGCAACACAGTGACATAAAATTGTCCTAGGTGGTTTGGACATGTGCAATGCAGATCACTAGATGCTCCTTTAAGGAGTGATTAAGGTAGTGATTAAATGAGACGCCTAAATGAACATGAATTGGAGTTTTAAAGAAGGATACGGTTTTTTGTTAGTGTTAAAGAGGGTCTTGCCCTTAAAAAGCTGAATGGAAAGAACGTGACTCAAACAGCTGACCCCAATATACATGAGATGACGTCTTTGTGGTGGTTGTTGCAGTCACACAGTAATGTGCATGTATATTGCCTCGTGCATCCCATGTGTTGTCCAATAACTGCATCCCATGTATTATTAATTTATTATTCATTATCATAGATATTACGTGACATGTTACTTTCAAAATAGATGATATCTTCAAGTTTTTGTTGACATGTCGCTTTTAAAATAGATGATATCTTTCAGTTATGTTGTTGACATGTTATCATGGATACAAACTCAATTCATTTTTGCCAGGAACTACTCCTTTGTGGTTATGAATCTTTAAACTAGCATAGGATCATGTTCTTTTCTAGAAGGTTGACAACCCAGATCTCTAGCAGCCTAGCTGCCATCATTATATTCTGGTCTCCTTCAACCAGTATATGTTGTGATACGATCCGGATTTTCTGATGCTTATATGTGCTACGTACTTGTTGGTATAAGTGCTGCCAAAAATGAATATGTTTAGCAAAAAGCTCATTAGTATAAGTTTTAGGTAGATCTTGAAAAAGCTCATTGGTATAAGTTTTAGGTAGATCTTGCTTATTTCAGGATGTATGTATAGGCGCAGAAAAAAATAACACACTTGAGCTTCACATGATGGCTATTTGCTGTTTCTTTTATACTTATCGGAATGATACTTCCATAGCTAATTTTTATTTTTGTGCAGATCTTCTACTTCATTGGATTTGGGTTCTTTTGCATCGAGTCGCTTCTCAGTGTCTGGGTCATTCAGGTCATTTTTGCACTCATTTGAAATATTTTAGGGTGATTCAAATTATTTTCACTTGCATGCAACCTATGGTTCATCCATATTAACTAGTAGTAGAGAAAAATGATAACATAAGAACATGATTACATGAGTAGATTTCGGGATTTATCTTTGCCGACCTTTTCCATCTCGTTGACACCTAACCATTGACATTTGATAAGATCAGCCTTTACAAGTTTACATGCTGGAAGATCAGCCTTTTCCATCTCGTTGACACCTAACCATTTATCTTTGGTGCTTAGTAAAAATCCAGATTTCACCTTTCGCTTCCTTAGACAAAAGTTAACTGAAATGGACATTGTTGTATGATAAGATGAAGAAATTGAAGTGCTTTCTCAAGTATCCCACTTATTTCTCATCGTAGCCTGACATTTAAAAGATATTGCATGTATTTTTACTACTGTTTTCATTTCATCATCAATACTTGGCTATGTTGTTCTTCTTGCAGCAAGTATATTTGTATTTCCGAGGGAGTGGGAAAGCTGCAGAGATGAAGCGTGAGGCAGCTCGTGGTGCTATGAGAGCAGCAATATGATTCAAAACGAATAACATCACATGTTCAATGTTCTTCCGCGAAGAATCATATTTGGCATCTTCCTATTGACTTAGCTGGAAACCTTCATGGACACCATTTAGCTACATTTGTCCAAAGCTGTTCCATATTTTTGTTTCTTTTCGTGCCTAACCTGGTGATGCTGTATAGCACATGAGAGCTGCTTTTCATATCTTTTGTTGTTGGGAAGGGTGTTTGGTTGATACATTTCTTCATGTTTGTTACTTTATGAACTCGTATGTTTAGTTGCAGTCATAGTAAACAGTTTGGGAAAATGTAAATGGAAGACTACATATACGGATAGGGAAAGTATTTGATTTGTGCTATGTTAAATTTGTTTTCTATTGTGTATGTGCTTTGTGCAAGTATTTGATTTGTGCTATGTTAAATTTGTTTTCTATTGTGTATGTGCTTTGTGCAAGACTGAAAAGATTGAGTGGATAGGTGGTTGTAATTGTATTGGTGAAGTATGTGAGTGAAGGTGAATGGGTGATCACTCTTCAGTTGCTTGTCTAACCTAAGTGAGACCCAGAAATTTATGAGTAATCTGGAGTTCCTTCTTTATCGAGACAGTTGGTAAGAAGTGGGGATGCAAATATGAGTTTGTGCATGCCGGTGGAAGGAAGTTGCAAACTTTCTGATGCTCTACATACTGTGGGATGTGAAACCCTAAGTTAGGGGATGTCGTTATTAGCTGTTGGAACCAGTTTACTTATTGTCTTGTGTCATAGCTAATATGGTTCAGAGCATGAGTTGGCAGTAATTTGAGACAGACACTTTTGATGCAGCCTGTGCTGTGCAGAACAAGTTTCTCCCGATTTCTGTGTAAGCTGGTCAGAGGCTATCGATGAGTAAAAAAACTTATTTGGAGTGTTATCAACATTCCAGACTCGAGTATTATCAAGTTGTACTAATTAATTTGTCAACTTTGTGGGTACCAGTTAGTATGTCAAGACGATATTTCTTGTCTGTATTTTGTGGATGGATGTTTGGAGCTTCTTTCCATGTCTTCTGGATGTTGAGATTGACAAGGTATCCAAAGTTCTCAGTGGCACAAAATGTTGCTAGCTAGCTACTTGATGGAAGTGTTGAGAGCTTTTAAAAAACAGGGTAAAATCATATATACAGCTACATATTTAGAGAGATTGGCTACATACTAAAACCAATTAAGCAGTACTCTATAGGATTACTGCATAAGACCCCTCTTTTTTTCTAAAAGATATTAAGACATATATATGTAGTAGCTTTAATCCCATAACAAATTAAACTGCTGCTCAGTAATGGATCCCGCAATTGCATATATATGTAGTAGCTTTGATCCTATTAATCAGAATATGTTAGTGGACTACTTATATCAGGTTTGGCATTGAAGTTGGAATGGTTCATATTTGGAACCCAGCAGCAACTTCATTGTTGCCATCCATAGCGATTAATATATGGACGGGTATTTGTGTTTTATATGTTACTATCATTCGTTGCCAAGACACAAATATGGAGAAAGGAGAAAGAAAATAAAACTCTTATTTATTTATTTACTAGTGGATAACCCGTGCCATAATGGCATGGACACGAACCCGGCCTTCTCGACGTAGGCGTGCAGGCACCGGGCCAGCGCCAGGGAGTTCCAGACGGAGAAGCGGTCTCTGAACCCAGCCTTCTTGACGTAGGCGTGCAGGCACCGGGCTAGCGCCAGGGATCCGAGCCCGACGGAGGCGGACACTGCAGAGACCACGGTGGCGGCGTTCGGGACGGCCTGGGGCATCATGGAGGCGAAGACATGTAGGACCGTCGCGAGACGTCCGAGGGCGGCGGTCCAGGAGACGACGTCCCTGTGCGGCATTCCGTCGAACACCGGCAGGACGTGGTCGACGGAGCCGCGTTGGGAGTAGGCGGTGAGCAGGGCAGTCTGCACGAAGGGGTCGGACCGGAATCCGAGGAGGAGGGCGTGTGCGTGGAGCGACTTGGTGGCGGCGACGACGGTGGTGGTGTTGAGCAAGGAAGAGAAGGTGTGGGAGTCGGAAGGAACGCGGCGGCGGAACATTTGAGAGTAGATGGTGTCACGACCCGCACCCGGATATACGGATACGAATACGTGGGCCACGCCCAGCCTACGCCGCAGTATCGGCGGTAGAACGCTGTCTAGTACCCAATAAATATACACTACATCTAGAAGGCCTATAACTATAAATATACTCTAGTCACATCACAACAGCTAGGGATGATAAGACAAGAAAGATAACTAAAGCACAAGAACAACTATAAACTACTAGAAGGAATCATAAGACAGGAAAATAAAGAAGAAGAAACAAGACGAACTAAGGATAACTACAAGGCAACTCACATAGAAGAATAGTGAGATCCACCTCAGCTAGCAACATCATGAAGTCTAATAATGGCACAACTACTCCTAAAATATTGTCAACATATCCAGTCAGGATGGAACGAGTACATAGACTAACAACAGTTTCATAGTATTGACAATTGCTGTAAGAGACAATCATAATGGAATAAAAGATGATATATCAAGACTGTAAGTAAAACATGATATATAAACTGGAAATCATGTCAAGGTGAATCACGCAGGAAAAGTAAGCTGAACTGTAATATATAACTGATATAATAAATGTAAAATGTGTCTCGAATATTATAGCATAATGTGATCGGTATGGGTCAAGATCAGGCTTCCAGCCGACCGGCTACAAGTACGTAGACTCGGCCCGGCCGGGATGGCAAGCTATGGAGCAAGTAGTAGCACAGGTCAGGCTATACCCATCGTGAGGTGAGGGTATAGCTATGATACAAGTAGTAACTCAAGGTGGGCATTCACTACTAAAATATCATCTAATAGCGACGTAATTTAGCGACGGCAAGAAATGACGTCGCTATTAGCGACAGCTTTATAAACACGTCGCAAAACGTCGCTGCCTAGCGACGTTCTGCGACATGAGTTTCCTACGTCGCTGAATAGCGACGTTCAGCGACAAATTATAAGTATATGTCGCCATTTTTGTGACGTTTAGCGACGTCAACATGTGACGTCGCTAAGTTATTTTACTTAGGGCACGCCGCTGCCTTCTTTCCCCCTCACTCTCACTCGAAAACTTACGAAACTTTTAATTCCCCCCCCACCCCCCCGGCGACTCCCTCCCCCTCCGGCGAGATCCTCCTCCTCGAGATCCTCCTCCTCGAGCTCCTCCTCCTCTTCCTCAGGTAAACCCTAACCTAACTCCTCTCCTTCCTCCTCCTCTCCCACGGACACACACGGACACACGGACACACGGACACACATCGTGTCTCCAAAGAGTTTGGTTTATTTTTGGACATATTGTGTCGAGTATTTGGACACGAGTTTGGTTTGGGAGACACGTACACACATGACACGATTAGTGTGAACATCACATGCGCAATGATGGAGCTTGAGTGTGGTTAGGACATGCAAGAAAATCATTATATACATTTTACGTCCCCTCTTCTTAGGTCATGGTCTCATTATTTAGACATTGTTATGGCTAAACCGGAAATTGGTGAAGCTTGGAACATCTACGGAATTTACTTTAGGGTTATTTAGTGATAGAGTTTCACATGATATTTAGATCTTCGTATTGTCCAATGTGTGTCCGATTATATAATTTAACGCATTGCACACGCATTGCATGTGCCCCGATAATGTATATAGATAACAATGTAGTTATTTTAAATATAGTCTAGTATTAGATAAATTTTAATTAAAATTTGTTCTTTGGATATAAGTTTAAATATAGTTTAATATTAGATAAAATTTTATTAAAATCTGTTCTTTCGATATATGTTTAGATAGTATAATGTAGTTAATTTAAATATAGTTTAAATATTGAATATAATTTTAATTTATTTGTACAACTTTTGATATGTTATTTCTGGATAAATTTTTATATAATAGTTTAAATATTTAATATATTTTAATTTTAGTTTGTTATATATATGTTTATATAATTTGATATATGTTTAGAAAGTTGTAAGGATTTAAAGTTAGTTTTACGTGATGATTTACATAAGGCACGTACGTTGGTTGTTAATTATAAGGATTAAAAAACAAATTAGTGCGTGATATACAAACGGCTTGGATGACTCATTTCTGAGTCATTTTAATAGACTATCATTAAATGTTCAACACTAGCTGTTATTAGGCCTCACTTAAATCACGAGTTTGGTTTGGACACTTGACTTTGGTTTGTTTTCGGACACGACTCTGTGACACAGGACACAGGACACAGGACACAGGACACATACACACACAATACATACATATATACCTATATATATAAATACCCAAGGTTCACAATATCGGTATCGGACTATTCCTATGAGTATTGGTATCGGCGATATCGGTAGTATCGACGGTATCGTATCGGAGTATCGGACTTTGGTATCGGAAAACAAATAATTATTAATAAATTATTTACATTTAAAAATATATATTTTATACATTTAGGCATAATTTTAAGTATTTCAGCGTTATTTCTTAGTAGTTTTGAAATTATATGAAATAGTAGTCACCCTTACCGATTGGTTTTGCCGAATTGACCGGAACAAAGACCCCCAATGTCGGTATCGGTCAATATTTGGTATCGGTCGGTATCGGATCGGAACATGCCAAACCATATCGGTATCGGCCGTATCGGATCGGTATCGGCCGATACTTTAAACCATGGTTGTCACATTAAGGGTCTTTGAGGAGGTGACATGTTGTGAAAAGATATATCCTTATAGTTCTCCTACGTAATGTTAAAGAAAATTCGTAGGAGAACTATATATAAGGATATATTTTTTTACAACATGTCATCTTGTCAAAGACCCTTAATGTACCAACCATGTTACCGCGGTATTGGTATTTGGATACCAATAGCGATAAGGTAAAGGGTACCAATAGCGATAAGGTAAAGGGTACCAACTTAAGGTATTGGTATTGGGATACCAATAGCGATAAGGTAAAGGGTACCTTGTTAGGTAATGACTAAAAATAGGATATTTGTGCCTGTTGGATAATGTGTGTCCATCTTTGCAAAATTATTTCCAAATGGATATGAATTACTACTTGCGGAATCGTTCATGGATGTACAATCGTCGTCCTGATGATATGTGTGGTGTGCGGGATGAATACATAGCGGGAGTAGAGCAGTTCCTGCAGTTTGCTAAGGCGTTCCCTCAGTACATGGACGGCACCAAAATTAAGTGACCGTGTGTGAAATGTCATAACGTAAAATATTATCCAGAAGTGGAAGTGACATATCATTTGTACTCGAGGGGTTTCACGCCTAATTACTATCAGTGGACCGCACACGGAGAACTTGTATCTTTAGCATCAGAGCCGGAGCCTTACGTTGAGCCGTATATGCATGCGGGACCTAATTTTGTTTCAGATAATCATGCATACGATGACGGGTGCGTGTTTGCCATGAAATATAAAAGAGCAGAACAGTTTTATGGGAGGACTGGACTTTTACTTCACGTTACAAACTCGCTTGTACAAAGAAAGCATAGGGACGAAAAACTAGGTACAACAATCTAAGTACAATTGTTTATTTTTGATTCTGGGGGGTGATGATAGAGGCTCGGAAAAGCGACGGCAGCTCTGCCTTACTCCTTGGACGATCGGACGTAGCCTTGGCTCCTGTGACGAGATGCTTGGCGTTGACGAAGAAATGCTCTTCTTGCTCTCCTCGTATTGCTCTTCTGGCTTCTCTCTCTCTGGATTGATCTCTGTGGATTTTTCTCTCTGATTATTGGGGGAGCGTCTCTCTGTATGTGCGTGTCTATTGCAAGGAAATGGCACCCTGCTATTTATAATAGTGGAGGGCATCATTAGGGTTTGGATGATTACCCATTCTCAAAGTGGCGACGGCCTGGTGATTGATCAATCTGGACCATTAGTCTTGAGTGTGAAGGATCTGGACCATTAATGTGGATTATGCCAAATTCCATCAATAATACATGCTGATTGCAATAAATCTCCATCATGATGATCTGCTGATGTCCGCAAATTTAAATGAATCAATTTAATTCATTCTCTTGCCACGTGTCCCAAATCATTGGGATCTGACCCAAACTTTGATTATCTTTAGGACACGTGTCCTGTCATCATTGTTGAGCCGCATGAGGAGCGTTCATATTTGGGCCGCATGAAGGTCGTCATGACCGAGCCGCATGAAAGATTTCATGACTGAGCCGCATGAATAGTCTCTATACTCGAACCGCATGAAGGTTGTCATGACCGAGCCGCATGAATATATTCATGACCGAGCCGCATGGGGGTCTTCATGGCCGAGCCGCACGAGAGTCTTCATGGCCGAGCCGTATGGGTTTCTTCATGGCTGAGCCGTATGGGGGACCTTCATGGTTTGAGCCGCATAGAGTTCTCTGTACTGGCCGCATGAACTCGTCTAGTCTGGCCGCATGGACCTGCCTCGAAACTTGGTAGACAGTGCCGTATTGGTGAAGATTTTCTTCATTTCCTAAGAAAATTCTGCTTTTCGTGTCAGTCATTATGACAACTTTATGTCAGGTCTGTCATCTGTCAGATGTCAGCCGTCAGAGCATTAAATGCGTCCAGACGTTGGGCACAGCTGTTTTGAATGCCACGTGGCCTCTCTCTCTGAGCCGTATTGAGTTTACTCGAACTGCCTGTGTGCTTGAGCCGCATGGGACTCTTGAGCCGCATGGGCCCTCTGAGCCGCATGAGGCTCTTTGGCCGCATGGACCGTCTTTCTCTTCTTTTTCATGCTTCTACAAGACCCCCTTCAAAGTTTTCAATTTACAAAATTAAAATACTTTGAATAAGAAGCATGATTATGCGAGAGCTGTATGGATATATTCTGTCCTAGCCGCATGGAATTTTCCAGCCGCATGATTACCTCAGCCGCATAACTCTCTGAGCCGCATAGGCTGTTTTTAGTCGCATGGGCTCCTCGCCACGTCTTCTTGCCACGTGTGCAAATCTTTTGAAAATCTTCTGTATTTAATGCTCTTGATTTGCTGTCAGATCTTAAGAGCCACTTTTTTGGGCCAGGATCCCAAGAGTCAGGCTATTATTCAGTCGTCTTTTGCCTCGATGACCGAAGAGTCGGTCATTGTGTTGCACGTGGATCGAGATGTTCCTTCTTTGTCTATAAATAGGAACACTTTCATTCTGGGGAGTCTTCTTTTCTCTCTCTCATCTTCGATCTTTTGCTGTTCTAACTTTCTTTCTCTCCCAAGCATCTATGGCTCCCAAGAAGGCTGCTGTGTCGAAGGCTGCGAAGGGCAAGACGGTTGCTTCTACGGCGACTGCGGCGACGAACGTGGCCGCTCCTCCGTCGGCTGCTGTTCCCTCCGTTCACCCCGACGTTCACCCACCTATTGCTGGTAAGGTCATTGCTTTAGAACCCTAAGTGCCATGGCTCTGCTGCATAATTTATGCACAAGCCGCATGTACAAGGTTCGTCGATATGACCGTATAAGTACTTCGCCCAGGAGGGCCGTATGGGCTTGTCATACTCGATCTGAACCGCATATATATTTTTGGTTTGGGCCGCATGAGCGTAGTTCACTTTTGAACCGCATGAGCTCATCTGCTTGTAGCCGCATGAGTCTATCTGTTCAGGGCTGCATGAGTCTGCGTGGACTCTGAACCGCATAGTCTCACCTGAAACTGAGCCGCATCAGCATCTAGGATTGTTCGTTGAGTCCATGTGAACCTTGAACTGCATAGGCCACTCTGAACCCAAACCGCAGAAGCTTCATAAGCTCATCTGAACTTGATTTGCATGGACTCGTCTGACTTGGAGCCGCATAAGGTCGTGATGAACAGAACCGCATGGACTCATCGGGTTCAGAGCCGCATGAGGCTATGACGACCCGAGCCGCATAGACTCTAATGATCTTTCAAGTGCTTTTTGATTTTGACTATCTTCTAATCTTATTTCTTTCTTCTTTCTTCAGTAAATCTGCCAGTAAATCCTGCGGGGGAACTTCTGATTGGCTCGAATCAACTTGCTATGGATGTGCGATGGGACGATTTAGTTCGTCAAGTGTCAGAGCAGCTCCTTGTTGATGAGCCTTTGGAGAGACTAAATGCTATCAGGGTCCAATCTTTCCAATTTTTTAGTGACATGATGAGCTCTGGGACGCCTAATGGGAAGCATCTAAGGCCGGTCTTCCTCTTTGGGGATGCGTTGATCATAAAAAACTCCCGAGTGCTGGATGTCTCCGAGAGTTGGGATTTCAATCTGGACGGGATACCGATTCATATCCCCATTATGAAACGTCATTTCCCTTTCGCGTGGTTCAACATGATCGTTTTGGACAGGCAGATGACAGACCCCCTCACTCCAACCAGACCGGGGATGTTCGTGGGTAAAATTTGTTATAATAAAACTACTGGGTCAGTACGCGCAATCAAGGATCCGGCCAGTCGATCTGTGATGGGGTTAGTTCCAGGTACCTTCATCAACACACCCGGTCCTAACTTCTCATTTTCTCAGGCTGATACCTTCCTGAGCCAGCTTGCCCAAAAAGGGTCCTATCCTGTTGGCAGATTGGCACTGGTGGGCTGGCTATATCCCATTCCTCCGTAGGCTAACCTGACCTCGTGGATTCTGCAAAAATACGAGGCGTTTTTGCGAGAAGTCAATCTTTATGATGCTATCCAGGGTACCAGCCACGAATTGCCCATTAATAAGCCGCTGTTCATGGCCCTTCTGGAGATGTATAACCATCGGACATGAACTTTCTTCACACCTGTAGGGGAGTTGGGGCTCGCCCTTCATGAGATGTATGTTGTCTCCAAGCTTCCCTGGGGAGACGAGCCCTTCGAGGCGTACACTCCAACGAATGAGGAGTTCCAGGATCTAGATCGACGATTCCCATGCTTCGTCGCTGTGTACCAAGAACTGTTATGCCACCATAGTACCTGTCATCAAACGGCTATAAAAAAAAATGATAGCTCGGAAGGGGACACTCCCCATACCAACTCTTGGGTCTCTTATCTTTTTAAATTCAGTGCTGCTGGCCGAGTTACTTCCCGAGATTGTCAAACTCCTAGGGAAGTAGAAAGCTTGGTGTCGACTGCTAGGAGGTCGAAGTCTAAGGACGATAAGTTTGGGAGCCAGATTGACTCCTTCAGCTATTTTTATTATGGTACTCGATGGCTGTCAGAGAAGGCACTCTTGGCAGGTTTTTTAATGGTGTGGCTGCGCAATTGTGTGGTCTCAGGCGGGGCAGGTTCCATCGAGAGGATCGGCCGTCACTTTATTCTTCCCGCCGTGAAGTTGGCCTTTGGGGTCAGGCTGGCTCTTCTTCCCGCTATGGTGTGCAGCATTCATCATGGTCTTCGTGCCATTTCGTCCAAGGTCATTGCTCGTGACGTGGTGATGGACTTTGAACGTATAGAGCTGCCTTATCATTACCTGCTGGGGTGGCTGCTGTTGCATTATCAGTCTTTGATGAGGCCTGGGACGGGAGACGGCGTTACGGACGACGACGCTTTTCTTTTCAGGTATCACCATCAGCCTTGGAAATATAGTACCATGTCGGCATGTCGGAGGATGCTGGCGAGGGTGGACGGATATGATTTCTTCGTGTCCGTTCCCTGTTTTACCGACCAGGAAGTGAGGAGTGTCCATGTTGATGGCGTTGGATCTCCTCATTTCTTACCTGAGAAGATGCGTTTCTGGCTGCGTAACATTCGCCCGGCACATTTAGTTTATCGCAATCGCAACACTGTGTACTTGGAGCCCTACTTGCCCAGTAGGTTTGCCCGTCAATTTGGGTATAGTCAACTATTCCTTGGGCGTCCCAGTTCCTGCCTGGGATTTGAGGGTGGCATTCTTGATGGTATCAGGGCATGGAGCTATTATGACACTTGTCATACTCGAACTAGTTTCTCAGTTCCTGCAGCAAACATGATGGGGAAATCTTGCATATGGCGGCTTTATATCATGTCACGGCAAACCATCCTCCCATCGATTTTGACCAGAGGACTAGCTTCATCGTGGACACTCGTTTGGTGGAGAAGGCTACGGTGTCGAGGTCAAAGAAGAAAGGGGCGAATAGGGTTCCCACGTCCGATTCCGAGTCCTTCGACACAGTTGAGGAAAACAACGAGCGGGACGATGAGGATTCTCTCTCTTCTGATGGTAAAGCAGCGACGGATCAGCCGCCCATCATGGCAGATGAGATGATGACGGATCAACCGTCGGTTGTATTAGATGAGGTGGTAGATCAGTTGCCATCTGTATCGGAGGTGGTGAGGGTAGAACCACCGCCTGCCGTGCCTGGTCCCTCGCGTAAGCAAAGCAGGCGTGAGTCTACTGGCGGAGGAGTAGCCTTTTCCGTAAAGAGAGCTGTGGTCAGACCTCATAGGCTACTTATTACGGAGAAGGATGAAGATGCTGACGATGTTCCGGAGATAAGACTATGTTGGCACCATCTCCTTGTTGTGGTTTTCTTTCTCTTGGAGACACGAGCTAATCATTTTTTCTTCGTAGGCGTCTGGCGAACCAGGCTCTCATGAACCGTCTGCTGCCCCTGGAGTTGATCCGTCCTTTACTGCTTTAATTAGTGGCATGTGTGCGGCGGTCCTTTCTGCGGGGGCTCTCTCAGCGGCGGCTGAGGACTCCCAAGTTGCTGAGGCCCCGGTCCGGGATGACGAAAGTTTCCTCGGGCCTATCTCCGAGATTGCTGAATTTCTGCAAAGCGACACCGATCTCGTCGCACCCCCTCACGAGGGTGCTGGGGCGGAGGAGCCTATCATATTCAACTTGGAGGCTGCTGGTGAAGAGGCTGCGGTGGCTGTAGACGAATCTCAGCCTCCACACTCTTCCGCTGGTAAGATAAGCCAAATATTGACTAGTGAGGGGGGCTTATTTGCTCTACCAACATATCCTCCGGGTTAAATCGATTCATGGTTGTCTTGGCCCTACAGGTCCTGACCCTTTACCTCCCACAGTGGATATTCTTGGGGAAGGCTCGGCCTGCCGCGATCTAGGGGAAAGGAGCGTTTTCTCTCCTTCACCGTCTCATGTCGAGGGGTCTCCCGCCAGCTCCGGGCAGATGGAAATGGAGCTGGCGATGGTCTCCGCCTCATCCTCTGCTGCTTATACGGCTTCGGAGATTGACTTCTCGACCCTGCCGAGCATTCAAGTTCTGCGGGCTGCTGAAGAGGAGTTGGCCGCTGTTCATGCATCCTTCCGTACGGAGTGTGTTTCCCTTGTGGCAGGAGCGGCAGATTCTGTTATATCTTCTTCAGTGTTGCCAGCTACACTCCCGTTGACGCCGGCTTCTTCGGAGGCTCTGGACGAGGTGACGCAGGATGTGGTCGACAGCTTCTACCGCCACTTAAAGAGGGGCGTAGATGCTGCCGTAGAACGGGGGATCCCTTTTTCTCTGTCTCTGCAGGGCGCTCGGGGTCAGATTGACACTTTGAAGGCTCTTCCTGGCGGGGTGGGGTTAGCTGCGCTCCTGGAGCCCAAGTTGGCAGAGGCTGATCAGCTCGTGACCCAATTGCTGGCGATACGGCAGGCTGGCTTGCCTGTCGCGATTGAACGGAAGCGGGGCTTCCTTATTGCTGCTCGGGATAGGATCAAGCTTGCTCGAGATACTGCCGGGCCAGTTGTGAAGGGGGACCTTGACAAGTTTTCCGCTTCGTATGACAGGCTGGGTCGTCGAAGTCAAGCTTATAGGGCTCGGGAAGAGTCTGCTTCTCGTGGAATAGCTGACACGAAGGAGCGAATTCTCGTACTTCAGAGGGAGTTGGCCTTCTTAGAGTCAGAGCTGGGGGCTGCTTGTGCGGAACAGGAATCAATCGCTCGGGAGGCCGAGAGGGTTTCCCGATCTTCTGTTAACCTGGAGCGGGATTCAAGAAATTCGAAGACAACTGGCAAGCTCATGCTCATCTGGAGGATGCGGCGGTGCTGAGCCAAGAAGCGGAGCATCGAGCTAAACAGAGGCTTGAGCGATCGGTTGCCTTGCTGACGGACCGTCTCATGGCGTTATGTGCCCCGGAGCAGTAATCAGTCTTCTGTTTTTCTTTTGCTGTCTTTTTTTTTTTTTTGTCTTTATTTTGTAAGGGATGTGATCCCAAATAATGTAGCACTTTAAATTTTGAATAAATGAGCATGTTTCAACTCATCTTCTCTTTCTTGTACTTGTGGTGTTTGTGGAATTGGACCTGCTGGAGGATTATTTGTGGACCTGTTACCCTGGGCGTACCTTGGTTTTATGTACGAGTAACAAGTTTTGGAGAGGAATACCTAGAACAACTTCGCGATAAGACAGCTATAGAAGTTTTTGGTATTCGGAAGAACACCAAGGAGCAACTGGGCTCCCTGGTATGATAGGGAAGGGATGGGCGTGTACTGGAGATCCAGTACAGCATCTGTGGTCGACTGAGGACATTTGTGGTCATCAGAGGACATTTGTGGTCAACAGAGGACATTTGTGGTCAACAGAGGACATTTGGGGACCTATTATCCTTGTCGTACTCCGATTGCGGGTACAGATAATAGGTTGAAAGGGAACCGACATACTTACTCAGAGGTAATGAGGACATGGCAAGTATGAAGGTTTCTTCTACGGAGCCTTCCCACTCAGAGGTAATAAGGACATGGTAGGAGTGGGCTCAATGAAGAGGGGGTACATAAAACGACTCAGAGGTAATGAGGACATGGAAGTTTTATGTAGGGGGTGATTTATTTTTGGCGGAAGTGGAACGACTCAGAGGTAGCATCGACATGGTCATTTTAGGAGTTTGTGGACCCGTTACCCTTTTTTGTGCACTGAGAGTGCGGATAGTAGATCATGAGGGAGGATCTCTTATAGGAAGAAAGTTCAGAGGAATGATCATACATGACTTACTATCTGAAAGAGTGACCGGGATGTGAGTTCAGGGGCACCAGCGGGTACATGACTCGATATTGTGAAAGTGTGAGTTCAGTGGTACCAGCGGGCACATGACTCGATAATCTTGGATGTTGTGGATGTGAGTTCAGCGGCACGAGAGGGTACATGACTCGGGAATCTAGAGAGTGGTGAGAGTGAGTTCAGCGGTACGAGCGGGTACGTGACTCGTTGATCTGGAAAATACGAGGATGAGTTCAGAGGTACCAGCGGATACGTTACTCGAATGATTGTAGAATGTGGGAATGAGTTCAGAGGTACCAGCGGGTACATGACTCTATGCATGGAACCAGAATGTAAGTTCAGTGGTACGGGGAGGTACATAACTCGACACTCTGAGATGTCTCGAGAATTTTGTTTCAGACATAATACTTCTTCAGGAACTTGTCGTTGATGGACAACATGAGCAAATCTCTATTTTGTTTCGCGAGGCGGTAGGTGCCGTTGGAAAATACAGCTTCGATGATGAATGGGCCTTCCCATTTTGGTTGGAATTTACCGGCGGTTTTATGCGTCATAACCATCGGTCTCTGAACCGCCAGAACGAGATCGTCCACTTGGAATGTTCTGACCTTGACCCTCTTGTTGAAAGCTCCGGAGATTTTGGTCTGATATAGCTCGATTCGCTGCTGAGCTAACAGGCGTTTCTCGTCCAGGGCCTCCAATTCCTGTAGTCGACGATGGTGGTTTTCGTCTGTCGTCAGCTGATGTATGAGGGCGACGCGGAGTGAGGGGATTTGAGTCTCTAATGGGAGAACTGCCTCACTCCCGTACACCAGGGAAAATGGTGTATTCCCGGTGGGTGTTCGAACTGTGGTGCGATACGCCCATAAGCATTCGCCGAGCTTCTCGTTCCAGTCGTGCTTGTTAGAGGATACGAATTTCTTGAGTAGCTTGATTATGGTTTTGTTGAATGCTTCTGCTAACCCGTTGGCTGCTGGGTTGTAGGGTGTCGAAGCAATGTTCTGAATTCGGTGCTTGTCACAGAACCGATAAAATGCGTGGCTTGCGAAATGTGGCCCATTGTCGTGAATGATCCTTCGGGGCAGTCCAAAGCGGTAGATGACATGATGCTTAAGGAAGCTGATCACGTTTGAAGTTTTCACCTCTGCCAAGGGGATGGCTTCTGCCCATTTGGAGAAGTAATCGGTGATTGCGAGTATGAATCGGTGTCCTCTGGACGAAGGCGGGGTGATTGGGCCGATGATGTCCATACCCCAAGCTTCAAATGGCCAGGAGGCCACAGTCGGATGTAGGAATTCAGATGGCTGGTGGATGAAGTCGGCATGGATTTGGCAGGCTTTGCACTTTCGTGCATAATCTATTACGTCTGCAACCATCGTGGGCCAGTAATAGCCCATTCGACGAAGGCGGTCCTGCAGTTTCGGGCCAGGTTGATGGGCTCCACAGACACCATTATGGGCCTCGTGCACGGCTTCCTTGGCTTCTGTATTTGATAGACACCGAAGCAGCAACCCATCGTAGGATCGACGATACAGCATTTTCGTCTCCGTATCGTAGAAAAATCTGAGAGAACGTCTTCTGATAGAAGTAGCTTCCTTCGAATTCTCTGGCAGGATGTCGTATACTACGAAGTCGATGAATGGCTGTCTCCAGTCTGGTGCTTCGTCGACCATAAGGGCGGAGTAGCTTTTCATGCATTGAACCTTATCCTTAGGACAGACCAGTTCACGGCCTATTATGTCGACCTGATGACGAGCGTAATTTGGCACAGCTAGAGAAGCGGCCAAACCAGCTAGGACATCAGCCTCAATGTTCTGGAGTCTGGGAACATGTTCTATGAAGAATCCTCCCAGAGACGAGATGATGTCGATTGCTATTCGATGATACGGGATCATGTCTTCGTGGCGAACCTCGTACGCCCCCCGAATCTGATTGACGATTAACTGTGAGTCGCCGTATGCTTCAAGATACTCTACCCCCAGCTCCTTCGCAAGCCGGAGGCCAATGACCAAGGCATTGTATTCGGCCACATTATTTGAACAGGGCTCTGTGAGTGAGTAGGCCCGATTGATCACCAAGCCGAAGGAAGAAATCAGCACCACTCCAACTCCAGCGACGATGTTGCCTTTGGGTCCAGTTCTTGAAGCGCCGTCGAAGAACATTCGCCAGATGGCATCATGGGAGACTGCATTTGAACTGGTGACCTCATCCGGTATTTCTTCATATACCCTAGTCGTCTCCGAACCTCGATGGGCTGCTAGAAAGTCTGCCAGAGCCTGGCCTTTAACAGCCTTTTGTGGGACGAAGATCATGTGGTATGGTGATAGTAATATCGCCCAGGTAGCAAGGCGAGAGCTGAGTGCCCCAGGTTTGGTCATGAGGACCCTGAGGGGGTTGATCCGCGATATCACGTGGATGGTTTGTCCCGTGACGTAGTGTCGCGTCTTCTGGATTGCGAACACGAGAGCAAAGCATTCCTTCTCTACGGCCGTGTATCGGTATTCAGGCCCGATCATCTTCCGACTGAGGTAGTATATAGCTTGTTCGTAGCCCGCATCATTGTTCTGTGCCAATAGGGCACCAAGAGAATGTTCTATAGCTCGCACATAGAGCAGGAATGGCTTCCCAGCAACGGGAGCTACCAGGACTGGAGGGTTCGACAAATATTCTTTGATGCTGTCGAAAGCGCCCTGGCATTCCTCATCCCATACGAAAGAGACTCCCTTCTTCATGAGATGGATGAATGGTTGTGTCACCCCCATTTCCTGTATTTCGTATTTGTACTCGTGAATTGAATTCGGCACGTATTTTATTTTCTCGACTTGTGGATTCGGGATTCTCGTAAATGGGTTTTGGACCATGGCTTGGTTTTATTTTGTGGAGTTGGTTTGGTTTG
This sequence comes from Iris pallida, assembly GCA_029216955.1. NCBI lineage: Eukaryota > Viridiplantae > Streptophyta > Magnoliopsida > Asparagales > Iridaceae > Iris > Iris pallida. The sequence goes on along the minus strand of JANAVB010041219.1, from coordinate 41,816,647 downwards.
GTTTGGTTCATCATGAGTGGAACACCTTAGCCTATTCTCCATCTCTATTCTATCACAACCACCCTCATTAAAACCCACCAACTTTTTCTCTCTCCTCTATAACTCCATTAATTTTTTTCAACTTCTTCTTCTTCCTTCTTCCACACAACTCCCCAACCCATAGGCAAGTGCACCTTGCCATCAAATAAGCACCACTTTTTATTTGTTCATTAGCTAGATTAGGCCATGGTGATCAATATTAGAACTTGACATTTTATGATTTGGAGACTCCATTGTTCTAGATCTAGGTTTTGACTATTTTTGGATTTACATGGTTTTGATCTATTTTTGTTGGATTTTTGTGGGTTTTGATGCTTCCATGTGGAAGAGAATTCAATTTTACTCAAGTTAGACCTTTAAAAATCTAGATTTGGCTTTGATTTTACCAAGATATGAAGTTTTGAACCTTAGAGTTCTTGGAGTCTTCCTCTCGGCCTGGAGAAGAAGACAGCAGCCTGCGCTCTTTAGCGCAGGGCTGGATTGCGCATTCCCCCTCGGCCAGCGCTCCTTAGCGCAGCGCCGACCGCACAGCTTGCCCCTTGGCGAACTGCGCTCAACCCGAGTGCGCATGGATTCATGCGCAGTCTGCTCATGCGCAGTCCGCTCATGCGCAGTCTGCCCATGTGCCATCTATCCCTGCGCACTCCACTCATGCACAATCTGACCCTGCGCCATCCACTCATGCACAATCTGACCCCTGCGCCAACCAGTTCAGCGCAAGCCGACTCCTGCGCAGCTCACTCCTGCGCAGTTGGCCCCTGGCGCACTTGACTCCTGCGCAACCCGACCCCAGGGACCCTTGCGCAATCTGTCCAATCATGGAGATTTAGTTTTATTTTCTTTAAGCTTGGCTCTTCTATAGTCCTGTATATTGATATTTTATTAGATATTTTACGCCCATTTTATATCCTTACGCCTTTCGTCATAAACTTGATTTACTTAATATGTTTGGAATGACTATTGTACATGGCATGGCATGACAAGGAACTAGCATAACATGACAGTGACCCGTAGTGGTGCACTCCTGACATGACCAACCTGACTTGATAGTGGCCCGTGGCGGCGCACTCTTGACATGTACTTGACTTGACCTGTACTTGACTTGACTTGACTTGTAACTTGTAACTTGACTCGTATAATCAACTTGACACCGTGGGTGCTCCTGCTTGCTTGCTTGTACAATCCACTTGTCTTGTCTTGCATCATGTCTAGGACGTGACTTCCTGGGTACCACGACCAGGGACTCGTGCTAAATTGGATTAGGCTAATTATTAGATCAAACTAGAACATGAAGAATTCCCAGTCACAGGCAATCTCGTTATCTGGGCGCTTTAATGGACTTGTAGCTTGCCGACGAGTAGAGCACATTTCCAGCACACTGTCATGTGTTGCACCCTCTAAGTCACCTAAGGGTATATTTGTCTCCCGGGCAATGTACCCACCTATAACTCTCAACCCGCGGAAGGATAACTGGATAGTCTGCAGGGCTTGGGACTGGGAGTTTCTCACTTGCATCTTGTTAGTAATTAGGCTTGTGATAATCCTAGTTAGTTAAAGTAGTAAGCCGTAGTACTTGCTTGGCCGATTGTGAATGAATGGTGTCCAACTCTGTCTAAGTCTTGTCTAGCCCCTGTACCTGGAACTCTTGATCATGATTGTTTTACTTATCTCTAATGATAAATGGGTAGAGACAGTGAGCTATTCAGGCGAATGGGTACAATTCCGGTCCTTGTTGGTTTAAGGATTGTAACCTGGCTCCCGGAATGGTTCCACGTCCCTAGTCGTTTATCGCCCTGTGTACTTTACTACTTGTACTTTTTTTTATTCTTTATGTTCTGATATGCTGGCTTTTGTTCTTATTTGTGGCCTCCTTGTAGCACTTGCTCTTTCTGGGGTTTGACCCAGCTGGTTTTGTGTGGCCAGATTTCGGAGCAGCTCCCGAGGATCTACCAAGCTTCCAGCCCAATGGTGAACACTAGACGGAACTCGAGCTACGAGTGGGTTTTCCCTTTTTGATTTACCCACTTATATGTAAATTTATTCTTTTGAGGCGTTTGCCGACGAGCACCTGTTAGCTCGATGCACATTTACTTACTGTCTGCCTACGGGCTGTAAACATGATTAACAAATCCTAGGGTTGATCATGTATGACTGAACTCTTGCTAGTCCTATCATTTTGTACGACTAGCTTCATGATCATCCAATATGTAATATTTGGGACGCCTTATATATATATATATTTGATGCTCTAATATCTTGTAACTCTGTTAATTGCTTGAGATTGAGACAATAGGCTTGACCTTAAGAGACTGCTGGCTTGTAGTAAACCCTCATATCTAGACAGCCGTGATCGTATAGTTGAGATGTATTCTATTTCAATATACGTAGCTGGCTATGTTTGCCCCCGCTCTCCAGTATTCTGGTTATGGGGCATGACATGGTTTAAGTGGTGGCCCATGCAGGTCTTGTCAATCAAGAAATGTGAGGGTTTACCGAATAGATGTCTCAATCAATATTCGCCCTTGATCTCTGCTCGTATCTTCAAATCCCTGAGATTCTTGACCTGATCATATGCTTGTATCATTGATCTGTCCTGGTCCTTTCCTTACTGTTCCCTATGTCGTCTTCTTCAGCGGCATTGCTCCCGGACCTGCCAACCAGCCAGAGGAAGCTCAACAAGCACCCCAGCGCCAGGAAGATCAAGCTCAGCACTCTGGAGTAGCCTCCCGAGTTATGCTTCCCGGAGGCTCAGAACCTCCAGTTCAGGCAGCTCCGCCCGTTCAACTAGCTAGATAGGATGAGGGACCTTTGGTAGGGCTTATCAGAGAACTGCTTGCATCCCAAGATCGTCGAGGCGATGCCTTGTACCAGGAAGTTCATGATGCACTAAACCGAGGAGGTCCCCAAGGGAATCAGGCGGCCAACAGTTTCAAGCGCTTGAACCCTCCCTTCTTTGACGGCAGTGAAGATGCGATTGCCGCGGACGCTTGGCTTCAGGATACCGAGGTGGTCCTGGAAGCAGCTAGGACACCTGAGAATGAGAAGGTGGCGGTGGTACGGCTACAGTTACTAGACTTGGCTCGCGATTGGTGGGCAGCTCAGGCCATGGAGTTAGCGGCACCCGTTACTTGGGCGACGTTCAGAGAGAGATTCCAGACAAAGTACTTCGATGCGGTGGCACGGTACGACCTGCAGACCAGGTTCACCAACTTGAAGCAAGGAGGTAGGACAGTCGATGGCTATGCGACCGAGTTTTCCAGGCTGAGTAGGTTCGCCCCCACTTTGGTGGCGACCGAGTTCGATAGGGCTCAGCGGTTCCAGCAAGGGCTGCACTTAGAGATATTATTGGCTGTGGAGCAGTTCGAGCACCAGACGTTCGATGCAGTGTTGAAGGCAGCAAGGAGGCATGAGTATACCTCCCGGAGAATTATGGACAGGACCGGAGACAGGAAGCGGTCCCACAACCAGATGCACCAATCTTCAGCTCCTGCCCCGGCAGCTAGGGGTATAACCATTGGAACTCCGAGGCGGGCGGCCTCAGTGACGTCGGTTCAGCATTCAACCCCGACGTACCCACAGCAGCAGAAGCAGAAGCAGTCTTCTGCGGTGGGATGTTCTCATTGCGGAAAGCCGGGCCATGTTGTGGCAGAGTGTCGTAGGGCACAGGGATTGTGCCTGGCTTGTGGAGGAGCAGACCACCAGATAGGGACCTGCCCGAATAGGGGAGGTCCGTCATCATCCAACCTTTCTAGTTCTTCGGTGAGAGGACCAGCCCCAGTTCCAGTCCAGCAGCAGCAGCAGCAGCAGCACCCGAGGCCATTGTTTCCTCAGGCCCAGGCCTTTCAGCAGCAGAACCAGCAGCAGTTCATCCAGGCTCCAGCACAGAACCGACAGAGGGGTTTCCAGCAGAGGGGACCCACAGCTAGAGGTCAGGCTATGATGATGACCATGGAAGAAGAAGTTGCACCAGTTGAGGTAGTGGCAGGTACTATTCTCGTCAACACCTTTCCAGCATCTGTATTATTTGATTCTGGTGCATCGCATTCATTTATGTCTGCACGATTCGCGACACGGATAGGATTGGAGCCCGAGTCATTATCAGTGAGGCTCAATATACTTACTGGTAATGGTCTTGTGGGAGTAGATCGAGTATTTTCCTCGTGTCGGATCGTAGTTAGCGGTAGAGAGTTCCCCGCTAGGCTCATAGAGTTCCCTATGGCAGAATATGATGTAGTCCTAGGCATGGATTGGTTGAGGAACCAGTATGCTAGGATAGACTGCCATGTTGGCAGAGTTGTCTTTAGTATTCCCGGAGAGCCAGAGTTTTCATTTTCCAGAGGCGCCGTGGAGCCTTCTCCCCCAGTATTACGGATGGCAGTAGCAGCAGTGCAGTTGCCCCGGATAGTTGAAGAGTTTCCAGATGTCTTCCCAGAGGAACTTCCAGGGATGCCACCAGAGCGGGAGATCGAGTTCACCATCGACTTGATTCCCGGGACAGCACCAGTATCAGAGCGAGTCTACAGAATGGCGCCTTCAGAGTTGGAGATTTTGTACAAGATGATTGAAGAACTCAGGACCAAGGGATTCATTCGTGCTAGTGGATCGCCTTGGGGAGCCCCGATGCTTCTTGTGAAAAAGAAGGATGGTACATCCAGGCTATGTGTTGATTATCGTACCTTGAACTCAGTGACAATCAAGAACAAATACCCTCTTCCGAGGATAGATGACTTGTTTGATCAGCTCAGAGGGGCTTCAGTTTTCTCGAAGATAGACTTGCGGTCAGGATACCACCAGATCAGAGTCAGAGAGCAGGACATCCCAAAGACGACGTTCAGATCTAGGTACGGGCATTGGGAGTTTTTAGTTATGCCCTTTGGAGCGACCAATGCGCCGGCAGTATTCATGGACCTCATGAACCGTATTTTCATGCCTTACTTGGATCAGTTTGTGATAGTGTTCCTTGATGACATCCTGGTCTACAGTAAGAGTGAAGCAGAGCATGAGGAGCATCTCAGGATCGTCCTTTAGACGCTTAGGGAGCACCAGTTGTACGCCAAGTTCAGTAAATACGAGTTCTGGCTCGATCGTATTTCGTACTTGGGTCACATCATTACCCGAGGAGGAGTGGAAGTGGATCCCCAGAAGATTGTGGCCATCGAGTCTTGGCCAGTACCCAACTCAGTGGCAGAAGTTCGCAGCTTTCTTGGATTGGCCGGCTACTACCGACGGTTCGTCTCTGATTTTGTAAGGATTTCAGCACCGATGACCCAGTTGACCCGCAAGGATGTGCCGTTCGTTTGGACAGCAGAATGTCAGGAATCATTTGAGAAGTTGAAGCGAAGTTTGATAATGGCTCCCATTCTCACCCTTCCAGATGGGACCGGAGGATTCACAGTTTATTGCGATGCTTCAGGCAGAGGATTGGGATGTGTTTTGATACAGCATGGGAAGGTAATTGCTTATGCATCACGTCAACTCCGTGATCATGAGAAGAATTACCCGACCCACGACTTAGAGCTAGCAACAGTAGTGTTTGCACTTAAGTTGTGGAGGCACTACTTGTACGGAGACAGAGTGGAGATATTTACTAATCATAAGAGCCTGAAGTATGTTTTCACCCAGAAGGGTCTTAATATGCGGCAGAGAAGATGGCTCGAGCTACTGGTGGACTACGATGTGGATTTGCAGTATCATCCAGGGAAGGCCAACGTTGTAGCAGATGCGTTGAGCCGGAGAGCCGGAGTTTATTTCCTGACGGCACAACCAGAGCTATTGGCAGATCTTCAGAAGATGGGTATAGAAGTTATCCTCCCTTTCAATGTGGCCTTGATGGTCAGCCTACAGATTCAGTCCACCATAGTTGAGAGGATCCGGACAGCACAGTTAAGAGATTCCAAGATTCAGCGGCTCAGAGCAGAGTGCGAGGCAGGGAGAAGGCCAGAGTTATGTATTCATGAGGATGGTACACTTCGACATGACACACGTCTTTGTGTACCCAGTGGAGATATCAGACAGGAAGTCATGGCAGAGGCTCACAATTCGCAGTATTCTATCTACCCAGGCAGCACGAAGATGTACCGAGATATTCGTCAACACTTTTGGTAGAATGGTATGAAGAGGGAGATAGCCCGGTATGTCTCTCGATGTTTGGTTTGCCAACAAGTCAAGGCTGAACATCAGAGGCCAGCTGGACTTCTTCAACCTTTATCGATCCCAGAATGGAAATGGGAACACATAACCATGGATTTCGTGACTGGGTTACCCAGATCTCCGGCAGGCAGAGATGCTATTTGGGTCATTGTAGACAGGCTTACCAAGGTGGCACACTTTCTTCCATTTAGAGTTGGACAGTCGACAGCGCAGCTAGCAGAGATGTATCTCAGGCAGATCGTCAGACTTTACGGAGTGCCAGTCAGCATAGTATCTGACAGGGATACGAGATTCACATCGCACTTCTGGCACAGTCTTCATCAAAGTTTGGGGACTCGTCTCAAATTCAGCTCAGCATATCATCCGCAGACAGATGGGCAGTCAGAGCGTACTATACAAACTCTCGAAGATATGTTGCGGTCATGTACTCTTGACTTCGGTGGTTCGTGGAAGGATCACCTGTACCTGGTGGAATTCTCGTACAACAATAGTTTCCAGGCCAGTATCCAGATGGCACCCTTCGAGGCTCTGTATGGCAGGAAGTGCAGATCCCCGTTAGCATGGGACGATGTCGGAGAGAGGCAGATGCTCGGTCCAGAACTGATTTCTCAGACGGTTGAAGTGGTCAGGAAAGTCAGAGATCACCTCCGAGTTGCTCAGGATCGCCAGTGCCATTGGGCCGATGCTCATCGGCGTCCCTTAGAATTTGCCGTCGGCGACCATGTATTCCTTAGGATCTCGCCTACCCGCGGCATCATTCATTTTGGCGTGCGGGGAAAGCTTAGTCCTAGGTATATAGGGCCGTTCGATATTCTGGAGCGAGTAGGCGATGTGTCCTATCATCTCGCTCTTCCGCCGTCGCTAAGTGAGGTACATGATGTATTCTATGTATCCCAATTAAGACGGTACATCTCGGACCCGAGCCATATCCTAGATCATTCGGAATTGGTTGTTGGTACCAACCTTTCGTATGAGGAGAGGCCCGTGTCTATATTGGACCAGAGAGAAAAGACGCTCAAGAACAAGACTATTAACTTAGTCCGCGTTGCTTGGGGTCATCACTCTCTAGGTGAGTCAACGTGGGAGCGTGAGGACGACATCCGATCGCGATATCCCTACCTGTTTGACTCGTAAGGTATAATGTCCTTCTTATGCCTTACGCTTTCCCTTTCCTTGCTTGCATTGTATGATTGTATGATTGAACTGCTTAGTGTAGCTTGCCTGTGCTTAGTATAGCTTGTCGTGGCAATCTCTAGCTCCTTGCTTAAATTTTGAGGACGGAATTCTTTGAAGGTGGGTAGAGTTGTCACCCCCGTTTCCTGTATTTCGTATTTGTACTCGTGAATTGAATTCGGCACGTATTTTATTTTCTCGACTTGTGGATTCGGGATTCTCGTAAATGGGTTTTGGACCATGGCTTGGTTTTATTTTGTGGAGTTGGTTTGGTTTGGTTTGGTTCATCATGAGTGGAACACCTTAGCCTATTCTCCACCTCCATTCCATCACAACCACCCTCATTAAAACCCACCAACTTCTTCTCTCTCCTCCATAACTCCATTAATTTCTTTCAAATTCTTCTTCTTCCTTCTTCCACACAACTCCCCAACCCATAGGCAAGTGCACCTTGCCATCAAATAAGCACCACTTTTTATTTGTTCATTAGCTAGATTAGGCCATGGTGATCAATATTAGAACTTGATATTTTATGATTTGGAGACTCCATTGTTCTAGATCTAGGTTTTGACTATTTTTGGATTTACATGATTTTGATCTATTTTTGTTGGATTTTTGTGGGTTTTGATGCTTCCATGTGGAAGAGAATTCAATTTTACTCAAGTTAGACCTTTGAAAATCTAGATTTGGCTTTGATTTTACCAAGATATGAAGTTTTGAACCTTAGAGTTCTTGGAGTCTTCCTCTCGGCCTGGAGAAGAAGACAGCAGCCTGCGCTCTTTAGCGCAGGGCTGGATTGCGCATTCCCCCTCGGCCAGCGCTCCTTAGCGCAGCGCCGACCGCGCAGCTTGCCCCTTGGCGAACTGCGCTCAACCTGAGTGCGCATGGATTCATGCGCAGTCTGCTCATGCACAGTCCGCTCATGCGCAGTCTGCCCATGCGCCATCTATCCCTGCGCACTCCACTCATGCACAATCTGACCCTGCGCCATCCACTCATGCGCAATCTGACCCCTGTGCCAACCAGTTCAGCGCAAGCCGACTCCTGCGCAGCTCACTCCTGTGCAGTTGGCCCCTGGCGCACTTGACTCCTGCGCAACCCGACCCCAGGGACCCTTGCGCAATCTGTCCAATCATGGAGATTTGGTTTTATTTTCTTTAAGCTTGGCTCTTCTATAGTCCTGTATATTGATATTTTATTAGATATTTTACGCCCATTTTATATCCTTACGCCTTTCGTCATGAACTTGATTTACTTAATATGTTTAGAATGACTATTGTACATGGCATGGCATGACAAAGAACTAGTATAACATGACAGTGACCCGTAGTGGTGCACTCCTGACATGACCAACCTGACTTGATAGTGGCCCGTGGCGGCGCACTCTTGACATGTACTTGACTTGACTTGACTTGTAACTTGTAACTTGACTCGTATAATCAACTTGACACCGTGGGTGCTCCTGCTTGCTTGCTTGTACAATCCACTTGTCTTGTCTTGCATCATGTCTAGGACGTGACTTCCTGGGTACCACGGCCAGGGACTCGCGCTAAATTGGATTAGGCTAATTATTAGATCAAACTAGAACATGAAGAATTCCCAGTCACAGGCAATCTCGTTATCTGGGCGCTTTAATGGACTTGTAGCTTGCCGACGAGTAGAGCACATTTCCAGCACACTGTCATGTGTTGCACCCTCTAAGTCACCTAAGGGTACATTTGTCTTCCGGGCAATGTACCCACCTATAACTCTCAACCCGCGGAAGGATAACTGGATAGTCTGCAGGGCTTGGGACTGGGAGTTTCTCACTTGCATCTTGTTAGTAATTAGGCTTGTGATAACCCTAGTTAGTTAAAGTAGTAAGCCGTAGTACTTGCTTGGCCGATTGTGAATGAATGGTGTCCAACTCTGTCTAAGTCTTGTCTAGCCCCTGTACCTGGAACTCTTGATCATGATTGTTTTACTTATCTCTAACGATAAATAGGTAGAGACAGTGAGCTATTCAGGCGAATGGGTACAATCCCGGTCCTTGTTGGTTTAAGAATTGTAACCTGGCTCCCGGAATGGTTCCACGTCCCTAGTCGTTTATCGCCCTGTGTACTTTACTACTTGTACTTTCTTTTATTCTTTATGTTCTGATATGCTGGCTTTTGTTCTTATTTGTGGCCTCCTTGTGGCACTTGCTCTTTCTGGGGTTTGACCCAGCTGGTTTTGTGTGGCCAGATTTCGGAGCAGCTTCCGAGGATCTACCAAGCTTCCAGCCCAATGGTGAACACTAGACGGAACCCGGGCTACGAGTGGGTTTTCCCTTTTTGATTTACCCACTTATATGTAAATTTATTCTTTTGAGGCGTTTGCCGATGAGCACCTGTTAGCTCGATGCACATTTACTTACTGTCTGCCTACGGGCTGTAAACATGATTAACAAATCCTAGGGTTGATCATGTATGACTGAACTCTTGCTAGTCCTATCATTTTGTACGACTAGCTTCATGATCATCCAATATGTAATATTTGGGATGCCTTATATATATATATATATTTGATGCTCTAATATTTTGTAACTCTGTTAATTGCTTGAGATTGAGACAATAGGCTTGACCTTAAGAGACTGCTGGCTTGTAGTAAACCCTCATATCTAGACAGCCGTGTCCGTATAGTTGAGATGTATTCTATTTCAATATACGTAGCTGGCTATGTCTGCCCCCGCTCTCCAGTATTCTGGTTCTGGGGCGTGACATGGTTTAAGTGGTGGCCCATACAGGTCTTGTCAATCAAGAAATGTGAGGGTTTTCTGAATAGATGTCTCAATCAATATTCGCCCTTGATCTCTGCTCGTATCTTCAAATCCCTGAGATTCTTGACCTGATCATATGCTTGTATCATTGATCTGTCCTGGTCCTTTCCTTACTGTTTTCTATGTCGTCTTCTTCAGCGACATTGCTCCCGGACCTGCCAACCAGCCAGAGGAAGCTCAACAAGCACCCCAGCGCCAGGAAGATCAAGCTCAACACTCTGGAGTAGCCTCCCGAGTTATGCTTCCCGGAGGCTCAGAACCTCCAGTTCAGGCAGCTCTGCCCGTTCAACCAGCTAGACAGGATGAGGGACCTTTGGTAGGGCTTATCAGAGAACTGCTTGCATCCCAAGATCGTCGAGGCGATGCCTTGCACCAGGAAGTTCATGATGCACTAAACCGAGGAGGTCCCCAAGGGAATCAGGCGGCCAACAGTTTTAAGCGCTTGAACCCTCCCTTCTTTGACGGCAGTGAAGATGCGATTGTCGCGGACGCTTGGCTTCAGGATACCGAGGTGGTCCTGGAAGCAGCTAGGACACCTGAGAATGAGAAGGTGGCAGTGGTACGGCTACAGTTACTAGACTTGGCTTGCGATTGGTGGGCAGCTCAGGCCATGGGGTTAGCGGCACCCGTTACTTGGGCGACGTTCAGAGAGAGATTCCAGACAAAGTACTTCGATGCTAGTCCTATCATTTTGTACGACTAGCTTCATGATCATCCAATATGTAATATTTGGGACGCCTTATATATATATTTGATGCTCTAATATCTTGTAACTCTGTTAATTGCTTGAGATTGAGACAATAGGCTTGACCTTAAGAGACTGCTGGCTTGTAGTAAACCCTCATATCTAGACAGCCGTGACCGTATAGTTGAGATGTATTCTATTTCAATATACGTAGCTGGCTATGTCTGTCCCCGCTCTCCAGTATTCTAGTTCTGGGGCGTGACAGGTTGACATCGTCCGGAGAGATTAGAGATGAATCTCCTGATGTAAGCTAGCCTGCCTTGAAGGCCTCGGAGTTTGCGGAGATTTCTCGGGGGACCCATCTCCATGATTGCCTTTGTTTTCTCGGGGTCGATGTGAATGCCCTGAGAAGTGATGACGAAACCCAGGAATTTCTCGCTGGAGACACCCAAGAATGATTTAGTAGGGTTCATCTTTAAGTTGTGTGCTCGCATTAGGTCGAACACTGTCCGAAGATCTTGCAGATGATCTTCCTTCGAACGACTTTTGACGACGATGTCGTCGACGTAGCACTCCACTGTCTTGTGCAAGTGGTCTCTAAAGATGACGCTCATAGCTCTCTGGTAAGTGGCGCCAGCATTCCTTAACCCAAAAGGCATAACGGTGTAGCAATATGTACCAATTGGTGTTCAGAATGATGTGTGTTTCTCGTCATCGGGGAACATCTTGATCTGGTTGTATCCTGAGAAGCCATCCATGAAGGACATACGTTCGAAGCCGCAGGTGTTGTCGATCATGATATCCGTGATAGAGAGAGGGAATTCATCTTTAGGGCATACCTCATTCAGATTCCGGAAGTCAATGCATATTCGGATCTTCCCGTTCTTCTTGAGAACTGGTATGATATTGGCTACCCAGTCTGGATGCTGCTCTTCGCGAATGAAGCCGCTGGCTATCAGTTTGTTGACGTCGGCTTCAATAACATTCATGACATCGGGGCGAAACCGTCGTTGCTGTTGCTTGACAGGTTTTACATCCGGACGAATATTGAGTTTGTAGAGTACGATCTCAGGGTCCAATCCTGGCATATCTTCATAGCTCCAGGCAAACACATCGATATACTCTTTGACGAGTTGGAGCAGCGACTCTCGCTCTTCATCTGTCAGACTCTGGCTGATGAAGATTGGTTTCGGGGAGGCTTCATTACCAAGATTAACTTGTATGACCTCATCCTCAGTGGGAGGTTCTCTTTGCTCGAAACGCTTTTCCCATTGTTCATCTAGCTGTTGGGCCCACGGCTTTAGCTCGAGAATTTCCAGAATGTCTTCATCTTCTTTATAGGCGTCGACGAATGCCATGTTGACTGACAGGACTTGCCTGAATATGTCTCCGATGCTGGTATCTGAGTCGGAAGTTGGTGACCCGGTCGAATGTGAATGCCAGTCGCATTCTTCATCTAAACTTTCAGGGGTCGTCGTGGGTGTCACATGCCCTAATCCACATCGAGTCTTGCTATAGTAGTCCCGTGGTTTGCCAGCCGGGACCGGTAGCTTCAAAGGTAATCGTCGTCCAGTACCGTATTTCAAGCCCGACGTCGTTTCCAGATCATACCCCTGTTTCTGCATGAGATATTTAGATTGGGGGCTATAAAGATACAGAGGTAGTCTCCCGGTATCCGATCCAAGGTCGACTTCTTCTATGGTAAAGGGATGCGGATCGTCATTCCGGCCGAAGATGATTGGATGGTCCCCTCCCTCGACTATTCGGTAAGCGTCTTCTGCTGGAGTAAGCTGGATTGTGGTGTAGACATTTGTCACTTGTGTGTGTAGGTGAGTGCCTATATCATGTTCCATAGCGTACATTGTACAAAGCTTATTAAGCTCGAGGTAGTTCAAAGATAATCCTTTATTGATGAAGTAAGGTATCTTTTCTAGAGGGATTACATCATCTATAGAAGGAACATCAGTGTGGGCAGTCACATACTTGGCCAGCTCCGGTTCCTTTTCGACTACCCCCTGTGTGAATGAAGACTGAGAGGACGACCTGGGGAGCTTGATCGTCAGCGGTTCAGCTGATGGTGCCGAGCGTGGAGTTGTTGGCAGACTAGCGATCCCCAGTTTGGTACTCACTGTGGGGCGGGGAGTGGCTGGTTCGCTGGAAGTGTCAGACCTTGCATCGGGGTGACGACCCTTCTTGGAAAGGCGTATCGTCAGTGGCTTGTCGGAGGGATTGAGCTTCTCCGTTTGGGGCTGACCGACTCTTGGCAGTCTGATTGTCAGTGGCCCCGTTGTGGATCTTGGCACTTGGCCCGACCTTGGCAGCCGAATTATCATCTGCTCTTCTTGTGCCGAGAGGCTGATTGCATCCTTACGCAGAATGGCGGTAAGGGGTGCAGACCTGCCCGGTTTGCGAGCTTGGAGGTGGATCGTCAGAGGCTCTTCTGATCCTGTGGTTGTCTCGGTACTAGCTCGTACATCTCCTTCACCAAGATGCTTCTTCGATTTTTTGTACAGGCAGGAGTCTGAGTAGTAAGATTCGACCCCTTTGAAGGGATCGATATCAGCAAATTCCGTTCTCACGAAGTCGTGTTTGTCGACATATTTGAAGTACTGGTGCAGCGTGGAAGGCACGATCATATAATCGTGTATCCACGGGCGCCCCAAGAGGATGTTTTAAGAAGTGTCTGCATCTATGACGTAGCAGGTGACTTCGGATTGGAGGTCGCCAATTTGATACTTCAGACGAATCTTCCCAATAGGGTAGCTCCTGTCCGAATTGAAACCACTGATGGCAGTGTTTGTAGGCGTCAGGCGGTGCATTAGGATGCGGAGATGATGTAGCAAATCATTCGGGATAATGCTTATGGAAGATCCAGGATCAATGTGCATCCGATCCACCTTTACGTCACCGATGTATCCTGTATAGTATAGTGGGCGATCGTGCAGATTAGTTTTGATGAGCATATCTTGCGGAGTGAAGACGATGTTTGGCATTGCGCCAGTGCAGGTACTATCCTGGAGATCCACAGGTGAGTCCTCCTTGGTGAGGTTGGATTGAGCCAGATAGTCATCGGCATTTTGGAGTGCTTCGCTCAATACAATACGAACGTCCTTGGAGAGCCTTAGGAGTTCGTACAGTGACAACTTGGCCGGTGTGTTAGCCAATTGCGCTAAGATGTCAAAGTTGTAGGGCCTCTCTAGCCCTTGGGCTGCCTCTTTTCGGAGGAATTTGTCGAAGCGAGTCTCCCTCGGCCTAGGCTTGTCGGTCGTCGAAGGCTGAGCCGGTCCCAGAGCATCAGTTGTAGTGGGTTGATGATTTTCAGCTGGATTGTCAACTACGGGTTGGGATTGTGCCCCAGACCGCGTGACGACGGCTGTAGCTTCCTCGATATCTGCCAAGATTGTGTGGCAGGTCCTGACTTTTCTATTCTTTTTCTTGCAGATAGAAGACGATGTGGGCCGAGTCACTTCCGATACCAAGTCTGGATGGATCCACATGACCTCCCCTCGTGATGTGGTGAGGGGCACTAGACCAGCAGCTCGATCTCGCGGAGGTGGAAGATTGGTAATCTCCATTGTTGCCAGAGGGATGGGGACCACCCCGTCTTGAGTTTTCGTCGGAGGAAAGCTGCCGAATTGTACCGACACCATATTTGCTGCCACCGTTACCTCTTCGAAATCGATGGCCAAAGCGTTCGAATCGATGAGGTTTTGGATATACCATTTCAGCTGGTAGCAGTTGTGTGTAGCATGATGGACATAGCGATGATAATGGCAGTACTTTGGGTTCTCCATCTCTGCCGTCCGCGGTTCCCGTCTTGGTGGAGGAAGCTGAATTCTGTCCCCTTGTATGAGCATGTCCAAGATGGGCTTGACGTGACCGTCTTCGAAGGAGTAAGTGATTTATGGCCATTGTTTGTCTGCCGGCTGTAGCTCAGGTTTCTGTGCCGTGTCGGTCACCATAGTCTGTTTTCCTCTGCTGTCCCGATTGTTGGAGGGGCTACCCCCATTGTCGTTGTTGGTGTTGGGACGCTTGCCCTTGTTCTCTCCCTCCGAGATGTGCAACCGCAGTTGGCGAGCCTTCTTCAACCGTTCTTCGGCACTTGTGGCACTGATGATAAATGCTTTTCAGTCCTTGAATTGACTCTCGTCCATCCAGAGACTGATTGTTGGGAGCAATTTTTTTGGCAAATTTCAATCAAGGAGGAATCCGGATTACCAGATGGTAACTTCATTGCGGTTTGACGAAACCGCTCAATATAATTTCTCGTCAGCTCTTTCTCTCCTTGGACGACGTCCATGAGGGTAGACATTGTGATGTCCTGTCCTACCTCGTAGAATCTCTCCAAGAACAAGCGCTTGAAGCCAGCGAAGGAGTGGATGCAGTTGTCTGGCAGGTTACGGTACCAGTCGAAGGCGACTCCTTCCAATGCTCCAATGAATAATCGCGTGATGATAGCATCATCATGGGGCAGATGGTCGGTGGTGACCTCGAAGTAAGTGATGTACCGACTTGCTGAGGTCTTGCCATCATACGGGTTGATATTGAACGGCTTATATCTTGGTGGGAATAGAACATCCCTCCATTCAGCAGGGTATGGTTGCCGCATTCTGAGGTCTTGAGCGTTTTCTCGGGCGTGGAACATGGCTCTGAGCTCCTGAACCTCCCTTCTTACTTCTCGGGCCTCATCTGTCGTGGTAGGGGCCGTTATTTCGGGAGGATTATTGCCCGGGTTTGGTGCCGCTGAGTTTGAGTCCGCATTGACCGTGGGACCCGTGCTTGTTTGGCCAGGCGTCCTTCCTTGTAGAGTCGGAAGAGCTGCTTTGATTTCATCTACAAACTTGACCAAGGCCTGCAGTATGGCCTCCAAAGTGTCGATGCGTTGGCGATCTCTGGAACCACCTTGATTGCTGTCCGTCATGAACACCGTCCTTACATGAGGAGTGATGGAAGGAACGGTGGAGGATGTGTCCTCCGAGTCATACCCATGCACCGAGAAGTCATCGGGGTATGTAGGAATGTTCTCTTCGGGTTCGGACTCGGAGGGAATAGTACCCCCAGCTTCGGAGCTTGCTTCATCTTGAGATTCATGGATGTCCTCGGGGACATCAGCATCTGTTGTACCTGATGGAAGAGTTGTTTCCCCGGGATCGTCTCCTTGGAAAACCAGATTATCGTGGATGCTCGGAGGAGTGCTACCCCCAGTTCCCACGACCCCCAGCGATGTGGATGATGAATCTCCCATTGTAGCAGATTTTGTTTTTGAACGGGTGTTCTGGAAAACTCCAGTGGCGGCCAACTGTTTAGAAGAAAGCCTTTTGGCTGTAGCGGTTGATATTTTTGGGCTGGAGATACTTGTCTTCTTCCCTCTCCCCTCGGCAGGGTTTTTATGAGTAGAGTTGCAAGAGACAACTGGAGACGCCTCATCCTCTGAGCTCGGGTGCTGTAGCCTTTGGAAGACGGCCGGCCGGCCTTCTTTTACTGCCGCGTTGTTGCAACAGCAGTTGACGATGATCTGGGTGCGGTGACGTCCGTGTGAGGACTCTTTGCACATCGAGACCCCTTCTCTTTCCTTGTGTTTGTGGAGGATAGCCTCACGCAGGTCAGAGGAACCACTTTGTCCTTTCGTCGTTGGGGGCTGGATTCGAGTAGTTCTGTACAACTTTCCATCAGAGGCCCGCGTGATAATCAGCGGGATGCCCCGATGGTCAGAGGTTGGGGCAGCTGACTGGGCTTGGTGAGCCCGTGCTGCCCTAGACTTCTTTCTTTTAGCACTTACGGGTGCGTAATAGGAAGAGTCCAAGTTAAATTCCCCGGAGTCTGGCTTATCATCCAGAGAATTATCAGGGTCAGGACCGCATGAGAGACGGTCGAAGACTGATCGAGAGAAGCGTAGAACAGACGCTATGCGGCTAGGATTGGAAACCGTGCAGGCTGTCTGCATGCGGCTGTCTTTAGCTGCTGGATGAGTTGTTCTCGTGCGACTAGGAGTCACGACCGTGCAGGCTGGCCGCATGCGGTTGGCAATTGTGGCCGCATGGGTTTTCTGCAAGCGATTGACTTCAGTGATCGCATAAGTTTCATCCATGTGGTTGGCAGTTGTAGCCGTATAAGCTATGCGGCTGACAGATGTAGCCGTATGGATTTTCTTCATGCGGCTGGCGGATATAGCCGCAGGAGCTTTTTCCATGCAGCTAGCACCCTTATGCTTCATGCGGCTGGCGAATGTGGCCGCACGAGCTTTCTCCATGTGGCTAGCACCCTTATGCGGCTCGAATCGCATAGAGTTCCTCTTTGCCCCTGCAAGTCCAGCATCATAGTATTTTCTTCTGCCGGACTTGGGGACAGCAGAGTCGTCTACGGTCGGAAGTGGGGCCGCAGGAGAGTCTTCCTCGCCATCTTGAGCAACAGAGGGTATCTCTGCAAGAGCTTCAGTAGGAGCGAATGATCTGGGTCTCCACTCCTTGCGGGCCTTCTTTGTGCGGGCTCGCTTCTGGACCGGGCCAGTGCTCTTGTCGGAGAGCATTTCTTCAAACGCCTGTTGGTCGAACCGGGCGACCAGCATCTGTTGAGTGGAGCCAAGTTTGGCTGCATCCGATTGCGTCACCAACTCCTCAGCCGTGGAGAAGTTTGTCCCCAGCAGAGTCGCCATCGTGTTTGCCATAAAATATAAAAGAGCAGAACAGTTTTATGGGAGTACTGGACTTTTACTTCACGTTACAAACTCGCTTGTACAAAGAAAGCCTAGGGACAAAAAACTAGGTACAGCAATCTAAGTACAATTGTTTATTTTTGATTCTGGGGGGTGACGATAGAGGCTCGGAAAAGTGACGACAGCTCTGCCGTACTCCTTGGACGATCGGATGTAGCCTTGGCTCCTGTGACGAGATGCTTGGCGTTGACGAAGAAATGCTCTTCTTGTTCTCCTCGTATTGCTCTTCTGGCTTCTCTCTCTGGATTGATCTCTGTGGATTTTTCTCTCTAATTATTGGGGGAGCGTCTCTCTGTATGTGCGTGTCTATTGCAAGGGAATGGCACCCTGCTATTTATAATAGTGGGGGGCATCATTAGGGTTTGGATGATTACCCATTCTCAAAGTAGCGGCGGCCTGGTGATTGATCAATCTGGGCCATTAGTCTTGAGTGTGAAGGATCTGGACCATTAATGTGGATTATGCCAAATCCCATCAATAATAAATGATGATTGCAATAAATCTCCATCATGATGATCTGCTGATGTCCGCAAATCTAAATGAATCAATTTAATTCATTCTCTTGCCACGTGTGCCAAATCATTGGGATCTGACCCAAACTTTGATTATCTTTAGGACACGTGTCCTGTCATCATTGTTGAGCCGTATGAGGAGCATTCATATTTGGGCCGCATGAAGATCGTCATGACCGAGCCGCATGAAAGATTTCATGACCGAGCCGCATGAATAGTCTCTATACTCGAACCGCATGAAGGTTGTCATGACCGAGACGCATGAATATGTTCATGACCGAGCCGCATGGGGGTCTTCATGGCCGAGCTGTACGAGAGTCTTCATGGCCGAGCCGTATGGGTTTCTTCATGGCTGAGCCGTATGGGGGACCTTCATGGTTTGAGCCGCATAGAGTTCTCTGCACTGGCCGCATGAACTCGTCTAGTCTGGCCGCATGGACCTGCCTCGAAACTTGGTAGACAGCACCGTATTGGTGAAGATCTTCTTCATTTCCTAAGAAAATTCTGCTTTTCGTGTCAGTCATTATGACAACTTTATGTCAGGTCTGTCATCTGTCAGCTGTCAGCCGTCAGAACATTAAATGCGTCCAGACGTTGGGCACAGCTGTTTTGAATGCCACGTGGCCTCTCTCTCTGAGCCGTATTGAGTTTATTCGAACTGCCTGTGTGCTTGAGCCGCGTGGGACTCTTGAGCCGTATGGGCCCTCTGAGCCGCATGAGGCTCTTTGGCCGCATGGACCGTCTTTCTCTTCTTTTTCATGCTTCTACAGTACGTCAACATGGTTTTCGATGCTGCGGGGCCTAGTTTCGTTCTTGATGCACCTGAGGTGGCACCGAACGTCGATGCTGTACAGTTCATGGAGTTGCTGGAGAATGCAAGGACTCCATTGTATCCTGGTTGTGAGGATCATTCACCGTTGGAGGTGGTTACAAGACTGTTGAGCATTAAGTCAGATTTTAACATGTCGTAAGAATGCTACAACCGAGTGTTGGAGTTGATTATAGAGATCTTGCCGGCGGGTGCTAAGTTGCCTAAAGACTTCTACCGGTCTAAGAGGATGGTGAGATCGCTCTGGATAGGATACGAGAAAATCGATTCCTGTCGCAATGGGTGCATGCTGCACTACAAAGATGATAAGGACGAAGATGTGTGCAGATTTTGTGGTACTGATTGCTATAAGACAACTAGTACAGGAAGGCCTACCGATGCAAGAAGACCGACCGATTCAACAGCAGTACCAGCCTCAGGCCCAAGTGTTTCAACAGCAGTACCAGCCTCCGAGGCCATTGCCGCCTCAGGCCCAAGTTTTTCAACAGCAGTACCAGCCTCCGAGGCCATTGCCGCCTCAGGCTCAAGTCTTCCAGCAACAGAGGCCTCAGCAGTTCGCCCTGGCCCAGGCCTAGATTCCGACTCGACAAAGAGGTATCTGTGTCCTATTGTCTTGCTTTCTGCCGTTGTTATGCGGGACACGTGTCATTATTTCATGTGTCCTAATTACAACGGTATATCCCGGGCCCGAGCCATGTCCTAGATCATTCGAAAACGGTTATTGGTACCAACCTTTTCGTATGAGGAGAGGTCCGTGTCCCTGTTTGACCAAGGGGAGAGACCTCAAGCGCAAGACTATCAGTTTAGTTCCTGTTGCTTGAGTTCATCGCTCCTTGGGAGAGTCAAACGTGGGAGCGTGAGGATGACATCCGATCGCGATATCTCTACCTGTTTGACTCATAAGGTATAATGTCTTCCTTATGCCTTATGCCTTCCGTCCTTGCTTGCATGCGTGATTGTTTGATTGACTGCTTAGTATAGCTTGCATGTGAATAGTATGACTTGTCCTTGTCTCTCTAGCTCCTTGATTAAATTCCGAGGACGGAATTCTTTTAAGGTGGGTAGAGTTGTAGCACCCATATTCTGAATACGTATTTTTGGTTAAGCCTGCATGTATCATGGACCTGTATTTTATTTTCTCAGATTCTGGCCTGTAATTGTATTTCTAGCTCGACTTGCAGATTTTGGGTTTTCTCGTGAAATGGGTTTTGACTTGGCTTGGTTTTATATTGTGGAGAGGGTTTGGTTTATCATGAGAGGAGCACTTTAACCTACACTCCACCCTCAACACAACACAACCCACCATCATAAATCCCCACCTACTTTTCTCTCTCCTCATTATTTTCATTTATTTCTTCTTCTTCTTCCTTCCTCTACACAACTCACCAGCACCCATAGGCAAGTGCACCTTGCCAACAAATAAGCACCCAATTTTATTTGTCCATTTGATAGATTAGGTCATGTAGATCAACATTAGAACTTAGAATTTTGTGATTTGGAGTCTCCATTGTTCTAGATCTAAGTTTTGATTATTTTCGGAAATCCTTGGTTTTGATCTATTAAAATTTGATTTTTGCTTGTTTTGATGCTTCCATGTGGAAGAGAATTCAATTTTACTCAAGTTAGAACTTTGAAAATCTAGATTTGGCTTTGATTTGACAAAGATATGAAGATTTAAAGTTTTGGTGTTCTTGAGGAGTTCATATCAGCCTCGGTGAAGGCTCTCGGCCAGTGCTCTTTAGCACTTGACCGTTTGCGCACCCCGGCCTGTGCTCTTTAGCGCATGGCCGATTGCGCATAGGCTCAGCCAGTGCTTTGCGCTGCGCTGGATTGTGCTGGCGCAAGCTAGCCATGCGCAAGCCAGCCATGTGCAAAGTAACCCCTGCGCACTTGACCACTCCTGCGCAATCTGCTCATGCACAATCTAACCCTGCGCGCTTGGACCCTGCGCAGTACAACCTTGCGCAGTTCAACCCTGCGCCAACCACCATGCGCAATCCAACCCATGACCCCTTGCGCAAACCATTGGCTCTTGGAGTTTTGGTTTTATTTCTTTAAGCTTGGCTCTTCTATAGCCCTGTATATTGATATTTTATTAGATATTTTACGCCCATTTTATATCCTTACGCCTTTTTGTCATAAACTTGATTTTACTTAATATATTTGGAATGACTATTGTACATGGCATGGTATGATAATGAACTAGCATAACACGACAGTGACCCGTAGTGGTGCACTCCTGACATGACCATCCTGACCTGATAGTGGCCTGTCGTGGCACACTCCTGACAAGTACCTTGACATGATTAATCTTGATACTTGATAACTTGATAGTGGCCCGCGGCGGCGCACTCTTGACTTGTACCTGACTTGACTTGTAACTTGTAACTTGTAATCCTGACTTGACTTGATGCTGTTGCGACGGCTAACTTGACTTGTATAATCAACTTGACACCGTGGGTGTTCCTGCTTGCTTGCTTGTGCAATCCACTTGTCTTGTCTTGCATCATGTCTAGGATGTGACTCCCTGGTTCCTACGGTCAGGGATTCATACTGAATATGGATCAGGCTAATGACTAGATCAAAGTATAGTTCATGGAGAATTTTTAGTCACAGGCAATCTTGTTATCTGGGCGCTCTTAATTGGACTTGTAGCTTGCCGACGAGTAGAGCATATTTCCAGCACACCGTCGCGTATTGCACCCTCTAAGTCACCTAAGGGTACATTTGTCTCCCGGGCGATGTACCCACCTATAACTCTCAACCCGCAGAAGGATAACTGGATAGTCTGCAGGGCTTGGGACTGGGAAATTCTCACTTGCATCTTGTTAGTAATTAGGCTTGTGATAACCCTAGTTAGTTAAGTAGTAAGCCGTAGTACTTGCTTGGCCGTGATTGATTGGATGGAGTCTAGTCCCGCTTGTCCTGTCCTGATCCTGTACAAGGTTATGACATGACATGACTACTCGTGCTTTACCTTAATCATGATTAATTACAGGTCCAGATTTCTTGTATTTTATCTCGCCGATAAATGGTGGAAGAAACCAAGTTCCGTTCAGACGAAGGGTTACAACCCCGGTCCTTGTTTGGTTTACGGGTTGTAACCTGGTTATCTGAAGAGTCCCATGGTTATCTCATCGTATATCACCTGCCAGGTTTCTTCTTAATAATTGTCTTTATTATGTAATTATTTTCTTATGTTCTGATATGCTGGCTTTTGTTCTTATTTTGTGGCCTCCTTTGTGGCACTTGCTCTTTCTGGGGTTTGACCCAGCTGGTTTTGTGTGGCCAGATTTCGGAGCAGCTCCCGAGGATCTACCAAGCTTCCAGCCCAATGGTGACAACTAGACGGAACCCGGGCCAAGAGTGGGTTTTCCTTTTTGTTTCACCCACTTATATGTAAATTTATTCTTTTGAGGCGTTTAGCCGACGAGCACCTGTTAGCTCGATGCACTTTACTTACTGTCTGCCTACGGGCTGTAAACATGATTAACAAATCCTAGGGTTGATCATGTATGACTTAACTCTTTCTAGTCCTAGCATTTTGTACGACTAGCTTCATGATCAGCTGATATGTAATATTTGGGACGCCTTTTATTGTATATTTGGTGGTCAAACATCTTGTGATTATATTACTTGCTTAAGATTGAGACAATAGGCTTGACCTTAAGAGACTGTTGGCTTGTAGTAAACCCTCATATCTAGACAGCCGTGACCGTATAGCGAGGTGGATGCCATTTCGATATACGTAGCTGGCTACGTGCACCCCCGCTCTTCAGTATTCTGGTTCTTGGGCGTGACACTCCGTATAACCTACCGCCTTGGATGTGCATGAAGACTCAGTACATGTTTCTAACCGTTATAATTCCTGGTCCGAACAATCCCAAAAGGAACATTGACGTGTACTTACTGTCACGCCCCGACCCGGAATCACCCGAATCATCGTCCTCGCAGGGGGCATGATGCCGCACGAGCCTGAAGTTGCGCTCGTGCAAGGCAAGATGACAAGTTCTCAAATGGTTATCTTTTGATTCGATATTTAACAACGAAAGGAAACAGAGTATACGAAACAAATTCTCTTTATTGATATCCGAAACAGAGATTACAAAGGCTTTCGATAGCCTAACAATATATGTCAGATTGGCTACAACACTCAGGTTCTCTCTTGCCTACAAAGGATTTCACCGTTCCATACATCATGCCTTCTATATCTCGGCCGCATCAATCCAGCTGCGTAGTCCGAGCGTCAATGCGATAACACGCTTCAATGCGCTTCGGCATTCCAAGCCTTAACACGTTCAAGCAACGCTTCGCCGCGAGCAATCCATTTCCTGCACCCTGCATGAAGCTGGTGGGGGATCAGTACGTTCGTCCTCGCATGTACTGAAGCAAAGATCATCTTTCCAAACTGACATTTTAATATTTATGTTGAATCATGCAACTTAGCTTATGATCTTGCTATGTTCTCCTTAGGGTCAATTTCATGGCATCTTTGAAAGCGTAAAGCATTTATCATAGCAGCATGTTATGGAATTGAATAGGCAAACAAACAAGCAATCTCGTGTTTGATTCGTGGCGCGACTTACCAAGTCGACGCACTCGCCCTTGCACCGACGCAAGGTGAATATGCCGTAATCCTTCCCTGTCATGTTATTGTGCATCTCTAAGCAGGATGTCTATGCGGGACGTATATGCGCCTACACTTTCAATCCAACATTCCTTAACTATATGAGGGCCGTTGGCGTATCCGCGCCGGAATGGACTAAAGGAGTTCCTTTCTTTTCTCTCCTTCTTTTCTCAATATTTGGTCGGGCTGCCCGGCGTTTCACGGGTTGGGTCACATCCCAACAACCGAAACGTTCTCGCTGCATACCATCATTTGCGGCTTTTCCCATCTTGTTTAAGGATGTGCGCCTACAAAGATTATTCGATTCCCTCCTAGGCCAAAGTGGTTCCGGGGCGCTCCGGCATTTAACCGTTTGGGAGAAACACCCGTGCACGGGCTATTATCATAATTTAATCTCGAGCCCATTCCAATCGACCATGCAACTCCCTATCATTCAAGTAATCAAATTCAAACAACCAAACATAGTCTTGAGTCCGAGACTCAGACTTATCATCTCGCATCTCTTTCGTTAGCTTTCTGTGTTCTTACATTTCATACTTCGTTTCAATGATTCGATGGCATCGTGCCTCAACTCAATGCTCGTCAACTGAACGACCCGAAGGTCTTGAACACCTTTTGAGGCACCATGTCATATCCGACAGTTCCGCCATATTCATGCCACAACTGTACTCTCTCGCAACGAAGCCATCTTTTATTATCCCGTGCACGTAGGCACGTTTCGACCGTATCCCCATGTTCTATAACTTAGCATTCAATGTTCGAGGCTTGCGCGCTAGGGCGCTCGCCTATTGTCTTTCAATGTTCTAGCCGTCTAACTCGTGCAGCAAAGGCACGGTATGGTTCGTGCACTAAGGCACTCGTCGATTACAGTTATCCCATGTTCTTACGGCTTGCGTACCGAGGCGCTCGTCTTAGCGATATCCAATGTCCCATAGCGACTCGTGCATATTGACGCACGTTTCATTTCAATTGTTCTAACTTAGTGTTCGACTCACACTACGATTTCATCTCCGATCGGCCATGCCCGTGGCGTCGATAGGTTAACTTAGCATACAATGATATATTTGACTTATCGAATGAAGGAGTAAAAAGAAGTCAATCCTCCCACCTTGAGTCGATACGCCTTCGTCGTTTCGCCGAGCCGATGCGGCTCGATTTCATAACTTTGTTGCACGGCCACTCTCCTGACTTATCTATTCGAGCACTTCATGCTTCATTGAGTTATCCGTCCGATTTGCCTTAGCGTGCCCAAGTCTCGGCCCGTCGCAAGGCGACGATTTGATTTCGCGGACCCCTTACTAAATATTGCAAAAGATCGACCTCTAATATTTTTCCGTCAAAGTATAACATGCACACGAAACCAACTAAAATCAATACTTGCATCGATTCGGACTTGCGCCTTGGTCGATTCGATTTCTTAGAATCTTCGAGCCGATTCAACGCACTCATCCTTCGGGGCAATGCAGCGCTTCGCATCGATTCAACTCGATGTATTCTTTCGGGACAAGGCAACTCTTCGCATCGACTTAGTTTGATGCGTTGCTCGGGACAACGTAACTCTCGTATCATTTTGCATCGATACATTTCCTTTGCGTTAACGTGACTCGTTGAGTCAACGCTTCAGCGTAATGCGCCGTGTGGAGCAGGGCATTACAGAATATACCACTCAAAACAAGGTTCGTCCTCGAACCAAAACCAACACTCCGACTAAGTATTTTATAGATCGTTTTACGATCTCGTCCCACCCATGTTGTTCAGTTTTACACTATCTCGCAAGCTTTTCATTAACATTTCAAAGTCATCCCTGCAGCTCGATTTGAATTTTTGTATACAACTCGATTTGGATCCATACCTATATTCAAGGCGTCCCGAAGATATATGTATTTCGACCAATTCCAGTGGTAGCAAATTGGAATAAAGCTAACAGGTAAATTTCAATCCTATGCTTGCCATCTCGTACTCTCGATCGGACTTATCCTTAGCAACCGTTCTCGAAATTTTAACGCATACGTATATTCGATACATACGTGATTCATTCAATAAAGTCACTGCACGCGATGCGATTCAAAATTCGCCTTTGTCGTTTCGTATGTTTCATATGGACTACCAACTCTATGCGTCGCGTCAAGCCGTCGCGCATCCGATCGCCATGATCCTTCGCAACGCCTTGCGTTCAAAATCGTCAGCAAACTATTTCCGAAGTCTTCTTATGCAACTTATCTCAATACGATTTCTTTATCAACATTCGGGACTACGCCCGTTAGGTTACTTACATAGTCCCCGTGCTTAACTTCTCCCGACGCAACTTTAAATTGACATTGCACAAAGGCCACAATCTATCCGACACGAAAGTTTACATCAAGGCGACGGTGCTCAAGGCAACGATCGCCTTGACACGAAGTTCTTTACGATACGCCTTACGATCGATTCCTATCGAGTAGGAAATTCACTAGCCAAATTCCCGACTTATCTGTCTCGCAACATCGAACATAAGTTTGATTCACGCAAGCTCAATTGCAAGGTGAATCCGAATCTAACAACATGACTCGTAAGTCATTTTCTTATCGTTCTCTCTCGTGCATATCACGTTTCTCGCAATCGTCTATCCGAATCACCAAGTTCGTTGGTGAATTTCAAGTTCGATCGTCGACCAACATAACCATTCAAGCATTCATCCGACGAATACCCAAAAATCTAACTGTATCATTCTCAATCGAAAGCTGTTCCAACAATTCTTGATCACCTAGGCTTATCGTCAACATGCACCGTGTTATATTTGTTATCGGTGCAATCTCATATGCGATATCGCATGGGTCATCTTACGGTCTTGCAGCATTCAATTTGATTTGGCGGTCAAGTCTTCTAGGGTCGGCTGCCCCGAAGCTACGCTCGATAATTGTGGATCATCACCGAAGGACAGTTTACTATGAACCATGCTATATCTTATTTCGGAGCCAAATCACGTTCCGACGATTCTATGCGACTACCCAATTTCGGATAAAACCATTTCTATCGGCGCAACTGATGCACAATTATCCTCCGAGTCAAGTCATGCACTACCGTCGATGATTCCGCAATTTACGAAACATCTACCCGTATCGAACTCGAGTCTATCTTATTCGCGGGTCGACACACGAGATGCTATACGCATCGAGCAATCGTCGATGACTTATAGTCTCGTCTTTGATCAATCACAAAATTTACGATCAACCAAGTTCGTTCATTCTCGTATCCTTACTTACAAAATTTTGATAGCGCAAGGCACACTCCATTTCGTATTCTCACATCGTGCTTACGTTTTCTTGTATATCGATCTTGATAGTTCATATCAATTTCGATAGCAAGAGGGTCGACTTCGAATCCGTTTCAACGTCAACTTAACTCGCATCGCATACATCCAAGTTCGCAACAAACTTTTCCATACGCATCAACTTGTTTTCCGATTCGCCATATCCCGCTATACTTTGATCGCGTAACTCAGTTACCGATTATCCAACATCGAACCCTCGAGTTATACGATCACGCCCTCTAAGTTTCGCGTGTTTTCAGTCGTACTCAAATGAGTGTCGCCGTAACTTAACCAACTATTTCATAGGCACGGTTTCTCGCGTCAACCAACTTTTTTACCGAAGTCGCACATCGTACGATTCGATTACAATTCACATCGCCCAATATTTTTATCGAAATCGTAAGTCGTGCGATTCGATTCGCCTTAGCCGAACATTTCTATCGAGATCGTAAGTCGTGCGATTCGATTCGTCTCGCCCAACATTTCTACCGAGATCGCAAGTCGTGCGACTCATTTATAAGTTCAAGTTTTTCCCTTCCCGTCGATCCGATTATTGCCTTCAAGGCATAATCGTTTCGCTAGTCTCGGTCATCCGACCAACTTATAACTTTCGTCCGACGTATCGTTCATTGATACGAGTCTCGCCTTATCGTCCCAACCGATTTTCGAAGAACACTAGCATCAATATACCGTTATACAAATTTGCAATCAAGTCTCGGTACTCTCTCGTCCGTTGTGGACAAACCTTCCGTAATTCTCACAACGCGTCGATGCAATTCATCGCACAAGTGATATACCATATACCACTCGAAATCGAGTCATTCATCGCCTACGTGGTATGGCATATACCACTCGGAATTTAAGCCATTTTCCTCGCGCTATACTTAGTATAAACCAAGGATCTCTTCCGACTCATGATTTCCGCAGTGATCGTGCTTGATCACAACCGTAACTTTGATTCTATCAAATCCAACGCAACTCGGTCAATGTTTTCGTTTGCCAACATAAGTTTGGTGTGCAACCGAACGATTCGTTCTATCGATTTACGATTTCAATTCTTTTCTTACGTTGCATCTCGTGCAACAATTTATTTAGATACGCGTTGTACCCCATGCAATAAATTTCACTTCCGATACGCGTTGCACATCGTGCAACGATTATTTTCCGATATTTACCGTACCTCGTGCAACGATTTACTCTCGACTTTCCAAGTCAATGCTCAATCCGTTTAACACATTCGGTATTGGCTTATCACTTCTCACTTTCATTTTAACGCATATTCACCATTAACTCGTTGCACTTAGTACATCGTTTTATTTCTCTTTCAACATGTTACATTGCGACAACATCTCAAATCGTATTTCACAATTTGTTGCGCTTGCAGCAACTAACATTTTTACGGCTCGTTGCATTCAATGCAATATACCTTTCGCGACTTTCTTAGCAAACATCATGAAATTTCCAAAACACATACGGCAAAATTTTACGATTTGTATTAGACTTATTGTATGGAACATCCAGTGCGGCATCGAGTAGAGTCAAGAGTGATATCAAGTGGTGGTGGGCAACTTTTAGAATTGTAATGAAGCGAGCGTCCAGAGGAAAATGAGCCTAGAGCTCTGATACCAATTTGTCACGCCCCGACCCGGAATCACCCGAATCATCGTCCTCGCAGGGGGCGTGATGCCGCACGAGCCTGGAGTTGCGCTCGTGCAAGGCAAGATGACAAGTTCTCAAATGGTTATCTTTTGATTCGATTTTAACAACGAAAGGAAACAGAGTATACGAAACAATTCTCTTTATTGATATCTGAAACTGAGATTACAATGGCTTTCGATAGCCTAACAATATATGCCAGATTGGCTACAACACTCAGGTTCTCTCTTGCCCACAAAGGATTTCACCGTTCCATACATCATGCCTTCTATATCTCGGCCGCATCAATCCAGCTGCGTAGTCCGAGCGTCAATGCGATAACACGCTTCAATGCGCTTCGGCATTCCAAGCCTTAACACGTTCAAGCAACGCTTCGTCGCGAGCAATCCATTCCCTATACCCTGCATGAAGCTGGTGGGGGATCAGTACGTTCGTCCTTGCATGTACTGAAGCAAAGATCATCTTTCCAAACCGACATTTTAATATTTATGTTGAATCATGCAACTTAGCTTATGATCTTGCTATGTTCTCCTTAGGGTCAATTTCATGGCATCTTTGAAAGCGTAAAGCATTTATCATAGCAGCATGTTATGGAATTGAATAGGCAAACAAACAAGCAATCTCGTGTTTGATTCGTGGCGCGACTTACCAAGTCGACGCACTCGCCCTTGCACCGACGCAAGGTGAATACGCCGTAATCCTTCCCTGTCATGTTATTGTGCATCTCTAAGCAGGATCTCTATGCGGGATGCATATGCGCCTATACTTTCAATACATCGTTCCTTAACTATATGAGGGCCGTTGGCGTATCCGCGCCGGAATGGACTAAAGGAGTTCCTTTCTTTTCTCTCCTTCTTTTCTCAATATTTGGTCGGGCTGCCCGACGTTTCACGGGTTGGGTCACATCCCAACAACCGAAACGTTCCCGTTGCATACCATCATTTGCGACTTTTCCTATCTTGTTTAAGGATGTGCGCCTACAAAGATTATTCGATTCCCTTCTAGGCCAAAGCGGTTCCGGGGCGCTCCGGCATTTAACCGTTTGGGGGAAACACCCGTGCACGGGCTATTATCACAATTTAATCTCGAGCCCATTCCAATCGACCATGCAACTCGCTATCATTCAAGTAATCAAATTCAAACAACCAAACATATTCTTGAGTCCGAGACTCAGACTTATCATCTCGCATCTCTTTCGTTAGCTTTCTGTGTTCTTACATTTCATACTTCATTTCAATGATTCGATGGCATCGTGCCTCAACTCAATGCTCGTCAACTGAACGACCCGAAGGTCTTGAACACCTTTCGAGGCACCATGTCATATCCGACAGTTCTGCCACATTTATGCCACAACTGTACTCTCTCGCAACGAAGCCATCTTTTATTATCCCGTGCACGTAGGCACGTTTCGACCGTATCCCCATGTTATATAACTTAGCATTCAATGTTCGGGGCTTGCACGCTAGGGCGCTCGCCTATTGTCTTTCAATGTTCTAGACGTCTAACTCATGCAGCAAAGGCACGGTATGGTTCGTGCACTAAGGCACTCGCCGATTACAGTTATCCCATGTTCTTACGGCTTGCGCACCGAGGCGCTCGCCTTAGCGATATCCAATGTCCCATAGCGACTCGTGTATATTGATGCACGTTTCATTTCAATTGTTCTAACTTAGTGTTCGACTCACACTACGATTTCATCTCCGATCGGCCATGCCCGTGGCGTCGATAGGTTAACTTAGCATATAATGATATATTTGACTTATCGAATGAAGGAGTAAAAAGAAGTCAATCCTCCCACCTTGAGTCGATACGCCTTCGTCGTTTCGCCGAGCCGATGCGGCTCGATTTCATAACTTTGTTGCATGGCCACTCTCCTGACTTATCTATTCGAGCACTTCGTGCTTCATTGAGTTATCCGTCCGATTTGCCTTAGCGTGCCCAAGTCTCGGCCCGTCGCAAGGCGACGATTTGATTTTGCGGACCCCTAACTAAATATTGCAAAAGATCGACCTCTAATATTTTTCCGTCAAAGTATAACCTGCACACGAAACCAACTAAAATCAATACTTGCATCGATTCGGACTTGCGCCTTGGTTGATTCGATTTCTTAGAATCTTCGAGCCGATTCAACGCAATCATCCTTCGGGGCAACGTGGCGCTTCGCATCGATTCAACTCGATGCATTCTTTTGGGACAAGGCAACTCTTCGCATCGACTTAGTTTGATGCGTTGCTCGGGACAACGTAACTCTCGTATCATTTTGCATCGATACATTTCCTTTGCGTCAACGCGACTCGTCGAGTCAACGCTTCAGCATAATGCGTCGTGCGGAGCGGGGCATTACACTTATAGCCTTTGATAGATGAGTTGAATCAGTTATGGAAAGTAGGCGCTAACACGTACGATGTTTCCAGGAAGCAGAATTTTCAGATGAAGGCAACCCTTATGTGGACCATCAACGACTTTCCGGCCTATGGAATGTTATCTGGATGGAGCACTCATGGCCGTCTCTCATGTCCCTATTGCATGGACCGTAGTAAGGCTTTCCGCTTGAAACACGGAGGAAAACCGTACTTCTTTGATTGTCATCGGCAATTTCTGCCGAAAGATCATCCGTTCAGAAGGAACAGAAATGCATTCCGTGCCGGCTTTGTAGAGAAGGGTGATCCACCGCCAAGGTGGTACGGAGCCACGATATGGGAGGAGGTTAAAGATTTTCCAAGTGCTATCGAAGATCCTACAACTGGGTACAAGTGCGATGGATTTGATAGAGATCATAACTGGACAAAGAGGAGCATATTCTGGGATCTGCCATACTGGAGTACCAATCTGATCAGACATAATCTTGATGTCATGCATATTGAGAAGAATGTGTTTGATAACATAATTAATACTGTGATGGACGTAAAGGAAAAAACGAAAGACAATCTCAAGGCCAGGTTGGACTTAGAAGAAATATGCAAACGCCCTGCGTTGCATTTGATACAGCTGAATGGAAAACAGTTCCTGCCGAAGTCAATTTTCTCGCTGGACAAGAAGGATAAAGTGAGACTTTGTCGGTGGATCCAGGGCCTAAAATTTCCAGACGGATATGTGTCAAATCTGAGAAGATGTGTCGATCCGAAGGAAAACAAATTGACGGGTATGAAGAGCCACGACTGTCACGTATTCATGGAGAGATTAATTTTCATTGCATTTCGGGAATTCTTACCACAGGCAGTTTGGGATCCATTGACGGAGCTTAGCATATTCTTTAGGGATCTTTGTTCTAAGAAATTGTTCGTTGATCGTCCAGAAAAGCAAGAGAAGGACATTGCGATAACACTATGCAAGCTAGAGAGGGTGTTTCCTTCCGGATTCTTTGACTCTATGGAGCATTTGCCGATTCATCTATCCTATGAAGCACGTGTTGGTGGACCGGTCGAATATCGATGGATGTATCCGTTCGAGCGACATTTGAATCACCTAAAAAGAAAGGTGAAAAATAAGACACGGGTCGAGGGTTCTATTTGTGAAGCCTATGTTCTCGAGGAGATTACAAACTTTTGTTCGATGTATTTCAAGCCTCATGTTGCAACTAATAGAACGAGAGCTTCCAGAAACGACGACGGAGATCATGAAAATAATGATACAATACTGAAGGTATTCAATGCTCCAGGAAAGCCATCGGGTAAAATGAAGAAGAGATATCTGAACGATGATGAGCTAAGGACTGCTCAGGTGTATGTATTACTCAACTGCGACGAGGAGGAAGTAGAGAAACTGGAGGGGTAAGTAAATAATACGTCTACATTATTTTAATAGTGTTGATTATTATACTATTACATTAATTGCACGATGTTGTTTTCAGCATATTTAATGATGATGTGAGGTCAGGTAGGCCACACATAACAGAAGAAGAACTAGAACAAGAAATGAGGCATTATTTTCCATCATGGTTGAGTGCATATGTAAGACTTCAGAACTCTGTAATTACCTTTCTGTATATGCACTTGATTGAGAATGAGCTTAATTGCTTCTTTCGTGGTATTTAGGTCGATCGTCCATACGCAAGACTTGAGAATGAGTCTATTAGAACGCTAGCCAAGGGACCAATTTATGCTGCAAAAATATGGCCAAGCTACTGTGTTAATGGGTTTAGGTTCAAGTCAACAACTTGCCCGATCAGAGACAACTTTGTGGATCTCGACTCCACCAAAAACAGCTGTTTGTGTATCAGATCTTCGAACTACAAAGATGTTGATGCGGGCAACGATTTCTATGGCGTGCTACGGGAGATCGTGGAGCTGACATATAGTTATAGAATAGAGCCTGCTAAGATTGTGTTATTCAGGTGTGATTGGTTCGATCCGATTGAAGGTCAAGGTTGGAAAGTAGACAAGCACGGTCTTGTTGATATAAACTATCGGCATCGTTATCAAGCCTATGAACCATTTGTCCTATCAAGTCAGGCTCAGCTCGTGTACTTCACAAGTTATCCTAAACGGGGAACAACAAGGTCGGACTGGTGGGCAGTATGCAAGACCAAAGCTAGAAATACCTTTGAGGTTGACGATATAGCTTATCAACAGGATGAACTACCTCTTGTAACAAATATTATAGAAGTGGACACGACGGAAGTTCCTCATTACACATCTAATTGTGTAGAGGAAGTAGAATTATCTGAAGAGGAAGATGCAGATGAAAGTGAAGATGTAGAGGAGGAAGGAGAAGAAGAAGAAGATGATGAGCTAAACGAACTAGATGAATTTTCAGAAGAGGATTGAAATCTGTGATGTCTATCATATAAATATGTATTTTTGTAATAATAAATCCGTGACACTTTAGTGACACTTTTATCTGTGACCATGATATTTTTTAAAAATCTGTGATGTCTATCATATAAATATGTATTTTTGTTTTATTGTCATATGTTATTATCAGGTATGACTAGACCAGGAGGACGACGCGGAGGATTTTACATTAGGCAGTCCCGTCAGCCTCGGCCTGGGGATGGAGAGGACAGTTCCGTACCCTCATCCTCATCTCCGAGTACGCCAGTGTACCGTTCTGTTCCCGATCCATTACCGGGACAGGGCAGTTCCAGCAGGTTGTCGACTCCTCCCTCGTCGTCCAGCCTTCCTAATCCCGCATCCAGCAGGTTGCCGACTCCTCCCTCGTCGTCCAGCCTTCCTGATCCAGCGTCCAGCATCCCTGATCCCCCGTCCAGCATTCCTCCTGTCGACGGCTTTATGGGGGGAGCCGACGCCGAGCATATGGAGGACGACGATCAGACTGATCCTGCCCAGGCAGGAGGAGAGAGCGATCCTCCATGCGCTCTCCCGGGCGAGACGCGTATGGAGATTTGGACGGACGGGCCTATGAAGTAAGTTAATTAATTAATATATATTTCTCAAATGATTATATGTACATATATATTCATGAAAAATTATTATTGTATAGATATCGGCCTTCGGCAGTACAGAGACAGCTGGGGACATTTCTGAGGCAGAACTATGATGGGCCTTAGATTAACTACTCAGATGCTCCCGCAGATAGGAAGACCTTTTGGTTCGCCCACTTTAAGGTAAAAAATTTGTTTATTTTTAAATTTTAATAATCATTTGTGTATATTATACAACTTTTGTATTTTACTTCTTATAGAGGACCTATTTCTATCCACCACACCGGGCGGCGAGGATCGAGGGCCAATTTTCTGCCGTCGCAGCCGAGCTCATCCGTGATGCGATCGACGACCAGAAGCGTCATGATCGCGCCGGACAGCCGATCCATGGTTGGATCACGCCAGATCAGTGGGCTACGATGAAGGCTAGATTCAGCGAGCCTAAGTACCAGGAGCGGTCTGAGAAGGCCAAGGTGGCGCGGTCGAGCACCGGTAAGTGGTGTGGTGGCTCCATTCCGATGACAGAGCATTTTCGTCGTCTGGTACGTTTCCTATGACGGACATTAATTTATATATAGTTCGATAGAATGTTTAATACTAATAATAGATAATATATTTTAACAGGTAAAAAAGGGTGAGGACCCGAACATGGTGACCGTCTTCCTGGTCACCCATCGGAGGGCTGGGGAGTTCATTGACGAGAGGGCGACGCATGCATATGTACGTTCTATTCTTTATATTAATTTACTATAACTTAGAAAACATGAAAATAGATATCAATATAGACTTTAGCAAACACTTACACGTTAGAAAACATGTTCTAGGCCGAGTTTGTTCGGCTACAGCAGGAGGCGGCTGCTGCTGCTAGTACGCCAGCAGAGGGAGGGGCTGGTAGTTCCTCCCAGCCGCCTACAGCTCCATCGCAGGACGAGCTCTGGATGACCGTCGTTGGCGGTCTTCAGAAGGGTACGTACTACGGTACGGGATCCTACGGCGCGTATTTGGCTTCGGAGTCATCCCGGGCCCCCACTGTCAGTGTGCAGTCTCCGGCTTCGCAGGCGTCGTCACGAGCTGAGGATATTTGTCGTCAGATCTAGGAGCTGCGTTACGAGTTGCAGCAGCAGATTTCTGATGCGGTCGAGCGACGATCCGACCCTCCGATCGTCACCGGACGATTTGATGCGGTCGAGCGCAGTATACAGGAGCTGATGAGTCTGCATCAGGCTACAGCTGCCAGCTTGCACACGCTCACCGAGTCTACGCAGTGCACAGAGCTTAGACAGGTCGAGCTGGAGGGATCGCAGAGGAGCATGTCTGCCTCACTCACTCAGGTTTCGGCTTCGCTTGAGACGAGTACTCAGAGGGTGGTGAGTACCCTTGCTGTGTATGGTGAGCGACTGCGAGAGCTGGAGCAGATACGTCCTCCCGGTCCATCGACGGCATCGACTCCAGACACTGTACTGCCTCCGGCGCCGACTCCAGACATTGCACTGCCTCCTACTGCCCCTATGGTGCAGCTCACCCAGGAGCAGTATGACTACATTCTATCCCAGTTGCACGGCAGGGGTCTGCAGTGATTTTATTGATTTTTTTTATAATTTTTATGTATTGGCCCTATGGGAAAATAGTTTATTGGTACACTTTCGTTTATACACTTGGTGGGAGACTTTTTATCATCTTCCATTTTTATTTGACTCTATTGGGTGTTTGTGAGGATGTGTGTCTGTGATATTTACTTTGCACTGCCTCTTATTTTTATTATGATATTTATTTTGTGATATCTGCGACCGGGATGACAAATATACCTACGCTGGGTTATAAACGATGATCTGATATACAAAGGAGGTGATGCCAAAATTTTAAAAAAATATAATGTGTATTTTTGTGATGATGTGTGTCTGTGTTTACAGTGAATGTGAAATGCAGTGTTCGAAACCATCGACAGTTTCGATTACTGTTGTATGTTTTATCTTGGATAGAAAGAGCAACAGTTCAGGGTGTACTTCTGAGAGCTTCATTTTCACGTCCTTCACTTTCTCCGGACGTCGTAAAGGTTCCCGAGAAGGTGAAGGACATGAAGAGGAAGCTCTGAGAAGTGCACCCTAAACTGTTGCTCTTTCTATCCAAGATAAAACATAGAACAGTAAGCGAAACTGTCGATGGTTCGAACACTGCACTTCACACACACTGTAAACACAGACACACAGCATAACAAAAATACCAATTATATTTTTTTAAATTTTTTTTATAATATCTGCAACGTATAGCGACGTTCTGCGACGGAACGTAGACGTCGCTATACGTCGCTAAATAGTGACGTAACGTCGCTAGACATCGCAAAACTGCTGACGTGGGCTGAGGGCGTACGTCGCTAACGATGTCGCTAGGCGTCGCTAAATTGTCCACGTAGCTGCTATGACATGTCATCATATATAAAGTTTACAGCGTCGCAAAGTGGTCGCTTTACGTCGCAATTTTGGCGACGTAACGTTACGTCGCTATCTGTCGCCAAATTTGCGACGTATAGCGACACTGAATGTAGCGTCGCAAATAGCGACGTTTTGCGACTAAAGTGTCATCTGCGACTTGCCTATAAGCGACGTCAAAGTTTCGTCGCTAAATACGTCGCAAATAGATTTTAGCGACGTATTTTCCTTATTTAGCGACGTCTTCTGACGTCGCTAAAATGGGTTATTTTAGTAGTGATTGATCACACTATCTATAAAATTCTCCATCCCCGAGTAGTATACGGATCCGGACATAGCACATCATGGCACGAGATTCCCTAAGAAGGTAGCTACTCCTTCTAAGGAATCGGTGTCAATACAAGTACAAGAACAAGATCGAGCAAGTACCAGTATCCCAAGAAAATCCAAGAATGATATCTTATGACAGGAATCCGGTATATACTAGTCCGTGTACCATCATGACGAGAATCAAGTAAAATACTATAACTGAATCGGATACAGAAAGTATCAAGACAAGGAACTACTATCAGAGAATATACTCGCCTGTGGTCCTGAGCTGTCAAATGGGGTCGATGCTCAGAGTGATGCCATAGACCTAAAGATAAGATATATATAAGCTAATTAGGGTTCAACAGTGTTAGGCTTGATTCTAAGCTACGTAATCTAGGTCAGTCTCAGTCAACTAAGTCAAACTAGGTCACACTGAGTCAAGGGTTGACTTACAGTTGACTTTTGGTCAACTCTAGTCAACTCTTGTCAACTCTAGGCTAATATTGACTAAAAGTTGAATTTTGGTCAACTGGTCAACTCTTGTCAAATTCTAGTCAATTTTAGGCTACGGTCGACTTCCGGTTGACTTTGGTCAAAATAGTCAACCGTAGTCAACCAAGGTCAAATGTTGACTCTACTTCGGCGTTCAGTCAAAGTAGTCAACCATGGTCAAACAGGGTCAAAGCTAGTCTCTATAAACATCTACAGGGTCAACATATCAATTTCAGTGATGGTGAAATCATCGGAATTGATGGATCTCAAAATACAAACAAAAGAGAAATATTATAATAATAGGGTGAAAACCTACAGATGTTGTCGGATGGTAAAACAACCATCACCAACGTGTCCAGAATGGTCAAATCAGCTAGGATAGCCTATCCATAAGTCCAATTTGAACACAGGGACAAAAAGGTAATATCGGGTCAAAATGGTGTCCGTGTCGGACCCGCTTTGTACCGAAAAATGTACAAGAATTCTAGTCCACTAAACCTAACAAATTACATGTCCACGAATCCAGAATGACGATACGAACTCAACGGTATGTCCATAATTGAATTTCGTTGACCCGATCTCAGATTGGTCCGTTGATCCGGATACTGGAATCCGATTTGCACGAAAAAGCGTGTCGGAGCCAATGTCCTCAAAACTTAGCAATTTATACGTCAACGAGTCCAGAATAACGATAGGAACTCAACGGTATATTCGGAATTGAATTCCGATGAGCCGGCGTCAAAAAGTCCCGTTGACCCGGACTGTGGGGCCCACTTTGCACCAAAATACGTGCCAGGGCCCACGTCTACCAAATCTAACAAACTTTATATGAAAACGTGCCAGAACGACGCCACGAGTCTACTGGTGGTGTCAGAAATTGAATCCGGAGTCTCGGATTCAAAAATGAAATTTAACAAGTTGGAAATTACGAATTCGGACGGCCAACTTTGACATCGAATTCAATCAATCAAACGTGCTCACAATGAAACAAAACTTAAGGGGTAGGAAGAGGGTTATACCAGCTTCGCATAGGAACCGGTAGCACACCAGACGGAGCTGGGATGGAGGAGATACGAGCTGACGAAGTCGGCTCCACAAAACTGTCCAAAAATAACACAATTTAAAGTGTCAACTTGGTGGCCGGTTTTGATCTATCAAATGACGGAATTAACAGATAAAATTTGAGAGGGATGAAGGGGTATATACCGAGATTGAGATGGAGCGAAGAAATTGCCGATCCAACGATCGGATCTCTTGAAAAATGTGTACAAAGACGCTGCGACGAAATACGAATTCTGAGGTCAAAACTCGCGTGCGCCGACGGGATCTTGTGCCAAACGCTCGAATCGTATATTGTACACGTCGGGGAGGCCGGGGACACACCCGGGGTGGTCGCCCAGGTGCGTCGGACATGGGGGAGTGTCGTGGTGGCGGGCGCCGCCCACGCGACGGCACGCGGCGGCGGCGGTTGGCCGCGGTTGCCCGTGCGCCCGCGCACACTGCTGCTGCTGCTTTGTTGTTAGTTGCTGCTGTAGCTGCAGCTGCTCAGCGGCGTACGGCGGGGGCTGCGCTGGCCTGGCGCGGCGGCGTGGCCACGGCGATGCACGGCAGCGGAGGCCAGACGGCTCGTGGATGGAGGTGGTAGTGGTTGATGGGGGTGGATGTGGTGATGGTGTTGGTGATGTAGTGATGGTGATGGTGGTTTGATGGTGATAATGTGATGAAGAAGAAGAGGAGGAGGAGATGGTGGCTATAGTGGTGGTTGATGATGAAGTTGATGAAGAAAAGAAGGAGAGGTGAAGATGGAGGTGGTGTCGGTTATGTGGGGGAGTGTGTGTGTTTATTTGTATAAAAATAGTGGTGGGGTGCTGTTGGTTGTAGGAATAGAAGTAGAGAGAGGAGAAAGGGGGAGTATGGGTGGGGGTGTGTGTATGTTAATATATATAAAGAGTGTGGTATATTTAGAGAGAGAGAGAGAGATAGATATTTAGAGAGAGAGAGAGGGAGTGAAGTCGGCTGTGAGGGGGTTGAGGTGGGGTGGAGTAGATGATGGGAATGAGAGAGAGAGAGAGAGTTATTTAAAAGAAGAGAGAGAATTTATATATATATATATATATATATATATATATATATATATATATATATATATATATATATATATATATATATATATGTATATATATATATAAGATAAATGAAATGAGATATTTATATATATAGAGAGATATTTTGAATAGAAGAAAAAAGAGAAATTTATCAGTAGGGTGTATGGGCAGTCGTGATAGGGCATACACCCAATTGGGTCGGGTACTGGACTAAGATCGGACAGGTTCGGGACCAAGATTTAATTAAAATAATAATTTAAATCAATTAAAATCACGAATGAAATGGGAGCACAAGGGAGATCAATTCGGTGGCACGCAAGTGACACGTGCATAGTAGACTCAAAATAGGCCAGGACCATATATTGGGTCGACTGGATTGGATCGATGTCGGGTCCCGAAATTAAATTGGAAATTAAATCAGGTTTCACGATAGATAATTAATTGTCCTAACTTGAACCGAAAGTTGTGCGAAGAAAATGAAGCACAAAATGGAGTGTCTGAGTGGGACACGAAGGTCATGGGTGAAGAGCGTCTCGAGTAGATTATTCATGAGAAGTTGGTTCTGAGAAAACGACTGGTCTGGTGCTGCTAAATTAAAAGTCACGGTAACGTGCATATGATGATCAAGGAAAAGAGTGAGAATTCAATTAATAATTAAATGGTCTAAATTGACCCGAACTTGCGTGAAGCAAAAAGAGTACAAGGGAACAAGTTCGAGTGGGACACGAAATATCAATGTGAAGATAATCTCGTCTACTACAAACTTCAAGTAGGAAGTTTCCAGAGACTGGCATCCCTGATGCTCTAGAATTCCAAGTCACGGTAAAGAGTATATAATGATCAAAATTAATTTAAATAAAATAAATTATCGAGAATAAATTATTTAGAAAATTCGAAAATAATCCCAAAAATTCAGGGGGATTACATCGAGAGTGGGTCAGCGGAGATGGCGATGGCGGTTTTGAAGGAGAAGGGGTTGGGGTTGGTTATGGCGGAGAAGAGGGAGGCGCCGAAGGAAGGGTTGGCGTCGGCGGCATGGTGGAGGAGGCTGCTGGCGACGAAGAGGTTGCGGAAGAGGCCGACGACGACGGCGTGGGCGAGGATGGAGCGGAGGCGGCGGAGAGAGGGGCGGTGCAAGAGGAGCTGGAGGCGGGGGTGCCGTTGGAACAACCGGTTGCTCCGCACCCAACATGGGACCTCCTCCTCTCTTTTAGAGAGAGGGACAATTTAGTCCATTTATAATCTTTGAACCAAAGCACATGGGTCGGACCAAAAATCTACTGTGCTTTATATTATAGACTAGTGGATTGTAATGACCCGTTCCGCCCTAGCAGAACGTCGATTCAAACGGCAAGTGCAACGACTCAAACGAGCCGTCGACCCGAAGAGTTGGCATCGACCTGATGAAGAATCAATGCAAGACTTACATTGGTCCGTCAAAGATGAATCCAGACTTAGACTTTCAAAGGCGCGCTCGGAGTATCGCTCGGCCGATGCGAACATCGCTAAGGTGGTGGCTCCGATGAACCCGTCTTTGCGTAGCCTAGACACATAACAATACGGACACTATTGCTAGAATCACTAGGCGATGACACCGTACATGCTAATAAATGACTCAACGCACCTAGCTAAGAGAATAATCCCATCTTGTATGCTTGTATAGAATATAAAAAAGAACATGGAAAATGTGAGAACTCTCGCACCGCGCTCTACGCTCGTGCTAAGGCACAAGCTTATATTCAAGTTTCCTATGCGTTCAACAATGAAACAATAAACGGTTTACAACAATGAAATGGAAGACTATCGACATAGTCGTTCCGAGTAGAGTATAGCAACATTGGAAGACTTCGGGACCGATGGGTCGCCAAGGCGACTCCCGCACAGGGAGTTGCATAATGAATGAATGAATGAACGAATAAGTGAATGAATGAATCAACGAAAGAATGAATGATACGTGAATGAATGAATGAATGAACGAATAAGTGAATGAATGAATCAACGAATGAATGAATGAATGTGTGAATGAATCAATGAACGAACGGACAAGTGAAAGAAAGAAAAAAAATAATGAATGAAAGATAAGAAGGAAAAGAATGGTTAGCGACAGGTATGACGGGCACGTACAACGGGGCTCGCTACCCGCGCTGCACGGACGCCAACCTGGTTGATAATGCATTATGGCTCAGAGACAGCCTATGGCTCAGAGACAGCCGTTAAGTTAAATGACAAGTCAATACGAAATGGTCGTGGACAATCCCATCGTATACGGGAGGTAGACGGCACGATCGAGGGGGAGAAATATCGTAGCCGTGAAGAAGAAGGGATTCTGCGGCACGAGCGAGGGGGAGAAAAATCGTGGCCGGCCTAGGCGGAATCAAAATGGCTTACGGGTTAGGGGTGAGCATCGGTTCGGTTCGGTCCGAACCGAACCGAAAAAATTAAAACCGAACTCAAAATCGAACCGACCAAATCAAAACCGAACCGAACCGAATTGGTTCATAACCGAACCTGAACCGAACCGAATTGGTTCGGTTCGGTTCATAGGTTTTTCGGTTTTATATATATATATATATATATATATATATATATATAAATCGGTTTTAAAGTTCGGTTTTCGGTTCGGTTCGAAAACCGAACCCAAAAACCGAAAACCGAACCGAAAATCCAAAAAAATCGAACCTCCAAACCGACAACCGAACCGTTTAAAAAAAACCGAACCGAAACCTTATTTCGGTTCGGTTCGGATCGGTTTTCGGTTTTAAACCGAGTTTTGCTCACCCCTATTACGGGTTACCTTGAGTGGGGGCTCGGCCACTCAAAGAGACGTAAGGCCTGGCATTTCAAGAGACTATCAAGGTGTACCAGCCATCACGCTTCGATAGGTGAGAATGCAAAAAGGGGTAGTTCAAAAGACTATCAAGGTGCATCCGCACGCTATGATAGGTGAGAATACCAAAGAGAATGTGTCCAAAATGACTTGTGATGCCAGCGACCGGTGCATATAGATTAAGTGGGCTTTGCTGGTGGCAATCCACGTGCAAGTCCTTACATTGAAACAAAGTAGTCTAAGTTAATTAAATAAAGCGCCTTATGCACATATTTGAAGTGTAACACACCAAATGATAAAGAGTAATTCACGCAAATGAGTTAGAGAACGTGCCTACGATGTGCTAGAATCTGAGATAGGAACACGCTGTAGGCCTCAAAAATGACAGTCACGCTGAGTTGATCAGAACAAGTCCACCAGTCACGCTGAGTTGATCAGAACAAGTCCACCAGTCACGCTGAGTTGATCAGGACAGAGTCAAAAGTCACGCTCAGTTGATCAGGACAATATTTACAAATCACGCTGAGGGATAGCTCATCGTTTGACAGAGAGTCATTATGACTGACAGCACGACAGTCGAAGAATGTCTTCTTATATGCCACGTATGCACAGAACTCGAGAGATCATAGCCGCCTATTGCATAACTTTTTGAAATCTTCTTCAGCAAGACTCAGCCTTCACCAAGTTAGCGTACCAAAAGAGCTTCTTGTCATTTAATGCAACTGACAAAAGCAATCACTGTCAGATATTTTGTGTCAGTCGAGGCACGTCGAATCAAGATAGCTGGCAGTCCTATCTCAAGTCTGCGTGTATTTTGAGCTTTCTATCTCAAGTTTGCGTGGATTCTGAAGTTTTCTCCCCTCAAGTCTGCGTGGATTCTAAAGTTTTCTTCACCAAATCTGCGTGGATTCTGAAGCTTCCTGCCCCAAGTTTGCATAGATTTTGAAGCTTTCTACCCCGAGTCTGCGTGGATTTCGTCTTCAACAAGTCTGCGTGGATTTCATCAAATTGGAGTACGTGGCAGTCATGCCACTGATCTCTCGCCTGCGTGTCCTGTAACTTGCACACGACTCATGCATGATTGCCATGTGTCCAACAGTTACAGGCCACGTCCAGTAACTGCTCACAACCTTGCGTATGTTAAGTCCTGTGTGATTTTCAACTAAGCACAGGTTGTGAAGACAGTTATCTTTTCAGTTATTATTTTTGACTCTATAAATAGAGTTCTTTTTCTCATTCATGGTACAGATACATAGTTATCTACTGTCAAAATTTTGAGAGCTTTTCTTCTTCGCATAGTCCAAGGGATAAAGCGATCGTCTTCTAGATCGGATTCCTACAGTTGTAATTTTCCCAGATACACAATAAATAAAGGAATTTATTTATGGAAAACAAATTGGTGACTCTGCTGGGGAAAACCATCTCCTCTTCTGAGATGGCAACAACTCAATGCGACACTTCGTCAATCGGCTCGACGAAGAAGGTGATGACGATCCAATTCTATCAACTCGCTTATGAAGAAATGCAGCGGGCTAAGAGTGGCAAGCCCACTTCAGCCTCCATCATCACTGCCAAGCCGAAGGGACACTCTGTCTATGTCCCTAAGAATCAGTTGGCAGCCAATGGTGAAGTCTCTGCCACAGTGTCTACTTCTAACACTGGCAAGGATTCTACTGCAAGCACGCACACTCTTGTGCGCTCGAAGATGACAGCAATCAAAAGTCACGCTGACAGTACTGGCTCCTTAGCCAAATCTGTTCCAGCGTGCAAATTCAATTCCAAAGGTCACGCTGACAGTACTGGCTCCTTAGCCAAATCTGTTCCAGCGTGCAATCTCTCATTCAAAAATCACGCTGACAGTACTGGCTCCTTAGCCAAATCTGTTCCAGTGTGTGTCTCCAAAATCAAAAGTCACGCTGACAGTACTGGCTCCTTAGCCAAATCTGTTCCAGTGTGTGTCTCCAAAATCAAAAATCACGCTGACAGCACTGGTTCCCTAGCCAAGTCTGTTCCAGTGTGTAATTCTAAAATCTACAATCACGCTAACAGTGCTGGCTCCTTAGCCAAGTCTGTTTCAGCGTGTATTTCCAAAGTCAAAAGTCACGCTAACAGTATTGGTTCTTTAACTAATTCTGTTTCAGCATGTATTTTATCTAAGAAGAATAGCTCTTTAGCTATCTCTTCTTCTTTGCCAAGTTCTACTAGAACTGGGGGTGGTCTTCCACACAAAGTCCCTTCGAAAAGGAATAACTCTTTAGTTGTTTCTTCTGTTCCTGTAGTTTTTACTTCAGGAACAGCTTTGACTGACAAATTTTGTTAGTCAAAGAAAAGGAGATGGTCTTTTGACTACTCTTCCTTCTGGACATTCTATGTCTCAAAACTTGAATGAGTCTAAGAAGAAACATTCCTTAGTGTCTTCTTCTATGACTTCTTCAAATTGGGCACAGAATCTGTCCATAAAAGAGGGTCTGTTACCAACTCCTAATCAAAGGGATGGTTCAACTCTTCCTTCTCTGCAAATATCCAGATCAATGGAAGGAAAACTCCATGTTTCCAAAACCAATGTGTTACCTCCAACTGATCTAAGAACAAAACTTAACACTTCTGGTATTAAGAAACCATACCAGTTG
Source organism: Iris pallida (assembly GCA_029216955.1). Taxonomy (NCBI): domain Eukaryota; kingdom Viridiplantae; phylum Streptophyta; class Magnoliopsida; order Asparagales; family Iridaceae; genus Iris; species Iris pallida. The sequence goes on along the minus strand of JANAVB010041219.1, from coordinate 41,772,003 downwards.
GAAACAAAGATAAGAGATCCAGATGCAGAGTATGCAAGAAACTATGTGGCTCATATTAATCATTCTCTATATAATCAAGAGCCATCAAGACCCAAGAACAGGAAATATACACTTCAATCTTCACAAACAGATTTACGAGAATATCTTCAACAAAAGAGAAGGAGTGATTCTGTGTCAAAGGATCATGCTGAATGTGACTTCTATCCAAGAGTCATAATTCAATGCAGATGTCAATCAATGGCTTATGACCATGTTGATCATGAATGTGACTTCCAGCCGAGAGTCACAATGCAATGCAGATGTCAAACAAAACGACAATCTGTCTTTAATCGGATTCAGTGTGAACCTATGCCTGATGAAGATGAGCCTTTGTTTGCTTCTGTCAACATGACCTCTCGGGATACTGGGGGTAGAGCTGATAGTCCAGATGGAGTATATAGAAACACCAGAGCAAGAGCCTTAGCTTCTAGTCAGAGAACTTTAATCTCTGAAGATGATTCTGAATTTCTTGGAGAATCTAACTTTCCACCTCTTCCTACTGGGGGTAGTTCTCCTATAATTGACTTTGATGCACAAAGCAATAATTCAGAACAGACAACATCCACCAGTTCATCAATGATCCCTCGTACAGTCACGACTTATATGGTTGATGGGAATACTGATGAACCTTCTTCTTCCTTGACTCCTCAAGAACAAAGGATTACTTCGTTGGAACAGCAAATGAAGTCTATGGCTGATACTATGAAGTCGATATATGAACTCATGGCAACTCAGATGCAAAATCGACAGACTGTACCAGATGCCATACCAATTGACACTGCCATAAGTCCAGTACAAGTTCCTCCAGCAGTACAATCCAATACTCCTGGACCAGCTCAACCAAACCCTAGTCTCTCTGGAGCTGGGGGTAGTGCTTATAATGCTGTTCCTCCTCCCAACTATTTTCTACAAGCTACAACTCTACAATCTTCCGGAGTTGTTAATAAAGAATTGAGGAATCTTAAAACTCAATTTGAGGCATTCAAATAGAAGGATGGTTTACAAAGGTTAGGCATCAAGCAACCTTATCCGATAGAATGGAAGCAAGTGTTGACACAAAGTCACAGTCAACCAAATATTGACTACATTGACTAAATAATGTCTGTATTAATTCAATACGACACACGACGTCTGCATTCCGTTCAAGACAGACGACAGCTCAGTCTCCGGTTCTCAGTATGTTTTCGAGTCTGTATTTTATATTTTCATTGAGTCTAGACTTGTGTACTCTGAGTCATGCTGAGCTCTTGAAACTTAGTCTACAGCCTATCCAAAATCCCAAGCTCCACTGAACCAAACACTGCCCAAAAATCCCCTTTGAACCACTCTGTGCTCTGGAGACAGAGTTCGGGCCGAACTCTGTCTCCACACAGAGTTCGGGCCGAACTCTGTCCCCTAGAAATCAGGAACCCTAATTTTAGGGTTAGCTGGTTGCTAGTTGTCCAACGGCCAAATATTTGAATTTTCCTACCCGAATTCTGGCCGAATTCTGCCTATAAAAACACTATAAATAGGGCATGAATTTTCTCATTCTAAACCATCCAATCTTCTCTTCTCTTCTCTCTTATAGCTGAAATAAGCCATACCCTTCCCATCTACTAGCCACAAGCCTCCTAAGTCTCGAGTGCTCAGCATCTCTCAGTTAGGATTCTTGTGCAAGAGTCGAAGAAGTCGCTTGGACAATTCCAAGCAAATCGCCACTGCGATCCTCTGTTAGAAGTTGACGTGCTCTTCTGAAGTAAAGGCACGGTTGTAAACTACTATTTCACAAATAGTAGATTTGAATCCTGAGCTAGAGTTCTCAGGCCTGGACTAGTCCTCCACGAGGGAAATCAGGTTAAAATTGCTGTGTTTGCGTATGCTCTTTTAATCTCCTTTTATTTTCCGCACTTTACTCTGATTATTTTTTATTGGTGAAAGAGTTATTTTTAATTGGTCATTTTTCTATATATACTCTATTCACCCCCCTCTAGAGTTGCCAAACTGTTCTTCAATTGGTATCAGAGCTCTGTTCTCTTTTTAAGGACTAACATCCTAAGAGCTGATCCATGGCAACCACACAATCCTTGATTTCCAATCATGGTGAAGGTCAGTCCACTCATAGGCCTCCCCTATTTGATGGAACTAACTATACATATTGGAAAACAAGGATGAGCTTCTATCTTAAGTCTCTAGACTTTGACCTGTGGACTGTCGTCACTGACGGTTACAAAAAGCCCGTCAGGATAGTTGTCGATGGTGACCTCATTGAGAAACCACACGACAAATATTCTGTCGAGGAGAAGAAACAGGCAAGTCTAGATGCTAGGGCTATTAATGCTTTATTCTGTGCTATAGACAGGAATAAATTCAACAGGGTCTCCACATGCACCACTGCTCATGAAGTATGGAGACTTCTAGAAGTGACGCATGAGGGAACCACACAAGTCAAGGAATCTAAAATAAGCCGTCTCACTCAAGAATACGAAGCCTTCAAGATGAAGCCAAATGAGACGATCACTCAAATGTTTACAAGATTCCTCGACATCATCAATCCTCTATCCTCGCTTGGTAAGCAGTACTCAAACCACGAGAAGATTCGTAAGTTACTCAGAGGGTTGCCAAAGATTTGGAACCCTAAGGTGACGGCCATCATAGAAGGAAACGATCTCACATCAATGTCAATGAAGACCTTGATGGGTAAGCTCATGACTCACGAGCTTGACCTCAAGGACTTCGAAGAGCCTGCTCCGAAGACCAGGGAGATCTGTAAAACCCCTAAATTTCTACTATTTTTTTTTATTTATTAATTTGCATGGATTTAAAATTTTTGGTACTATATGACACGTAGTCGTATTGTACGTCGTATGCGAAATTTTCGTTTGCTCGACGAGTACGAATATGTGCGGGCGTACATATTTTATAAAAACAGTTTCCTTTCTATTTTAATATACACTTTCAAAATTATATAATTATTATTCTTGCTATAAAAAGCCTTTTTTTCTAAAAAGTTATTAATAATAAATAATACTTTGTATATTAGAAAAGCCTAATTATGTAAAGGATATTTGTTGCATACAAATATCTCATTATTTATTTATTGGTCTATTTTTAATAAAAGTATAATTTTCGAAATTTATTAATAGTAATATTTTATTGTTCAAAAAGATATTTAAAAATATTTATTATTTTCGAAATTATTATTATTGGTATTTTGAAAAATATTTTTGGAAGTTATTTTGACCATTTAAATCTTGATTTAATGTTTGGAATTATTTAAATATATTAAGCTAATATCTATAATTGATTTGATTTTAAACTAAGAGATTTAATTTGATTTAAATGAGATTTGGATTGGATATTGATTTGATTTGCTTTTAAATTAAATTTGGAAATATCCAAATTTGGTTTTAAACTATTCCTAATCATTATCTAATTGGGAATTCCCACATCCTATATAAATAGGCAGGTACTCCTCCAACTTTTTATTCTTCCATAATTTTTCCACAAATTCCACAAGTGAGTGCCTCGTGTCGGTGTTCCATCCATCCACAATGTGCGTGCCTCGTGTCCATGTCCAACATCTTTCCGTATCGGCCGTGACAGCCTCGGGTCCGACCCCGGTGACTCTCTTATTCCATTCTTTGTACATATACAATTTTTCCCGTGTCGAACATTTCCCCGACACAATAAAAATATTTCTAACCCTAAACCTAACTCTAACTCTGCTACCGCCACCCGCTAACTCCAGCCTCCTCGCCGTCCTGCCATTGCCATCCCCACCGGTTCAGCTGACCCCTTGTCCTACTCGACAACTCCGGCAACCACCAACCATCGTCGCCACCCTTAGGATAAACACCAGCACCACCCGAACCAATCACCGCACCACCACCCGGACCACGGCCATCGGCCGGAAAAACCCTCCATCCCGACCGAGACACCCCGCCACCCGGCCACGACAACCCGCCACCACCATTAATATCAGACTCCACGACCACCGTCCCGACCATCACCGGCGTTCGACGCCGGCGAACCTACAACCACCAAACACCACCACCCCTGTCACCAAACACCAGACCGGCCACCACCAAAGCCATCACCACCACCATCAAGGAAAAAAAAGGGGGAAAGACAAAACCCTAACCCTAAACGCACCTGTCCGCCGTGTCCGCCGCGCGCCCCTTCCTCTTTTCGCCGAACGGCGCATCCACCGCCGGCGTCCGCCCTGGCGAGGGTCCCTCCTCCTCCAGATCTGGAGTTTCCCTCTCACCTCCGTAGCCTCACGCCCAGCCCTAGAGCCGCCGCCGGACCACCGGAGACCTCCCGCGCTCATCCTCCACGCGTCCCCCTCCGGTCAACTCCTCCCGTCGCCGCTCTTCCCTTCCTCTTCCTCCTTCCCTCTCCGACTCACCCCCTCCTTCTCCAGCCCGCTCCGATTCCCGCTCCCTCTTTTCCCTCTCTCTCACTCTCGTCGTCTCCCTCTCTCTCTTTCCTATATTTTTTTGAAGAACAGTACATAGTTGGTCTGTTGCTCTTCTTTTTTTTGTTCTATGCACTTTATGTTTTGGTTGCTTTCTTGTTTTTTTTGTGTTTTTGTTTTTTGTTTATCTTTGTTTGTTTAACTTTTTATAAGAACAGATATTTTTGATTAGCTTTGTTATAGCTAACATCATATAATTATTATTATTATTAATATTATTATTATCATCATAATTATTATTATCTTTATTATCACTATTATTATTACTGTTATTATTATTAGTATTGATTAATTCTTTCTATTTTATCTTTATCACTATTAAATATTTTTGGTTATTTTGTGTTGCCAGTTTCTGTTGAGTTTTTAGCTTCCTTCATTATTATTGTTATTATTATCTTAGTACTTTTATTATATATAAATTTCTGTAACAAAAATGTAGTAGTAACTTAACTCTACATATAAATTCAAATTTGGTTCTTACCCTTAAATAATTTTTATAATATTATTTTATATCGCTTAAAATATTTTTGCCTAATATATTATTTAACAAACTTACAGTTTGCCTTAGATCAACTTTTTGATATTTATTTGTAAGCATATTTGGACTAATAGATATTATATTTCAAGTATTATAAATTAATTTTTCTAAATAATTAATACTCGTTTCTTTTGAATCTCCTCCTGCCCATAACCAATCCCATTATTCATGTTCTCTCTCAAAGTCAAGTCTACCTTGTGTCCACCCTAACCAATTTAACTGTCCTGGACCCAATGGAACCGACCGTGTCACTATTCGAGGTCCCCTTGTTCAGCTGTTGCACCAAAGTCGCAGTTCGTGCCACATTGATCATCGCAGCACACCAGGCGTACTACCAGGCAAGACACCTTGCCATTAGCTGTTTAATTATTTTTAGCTCATATTTCATGCATGTCTATTATTTTCTTTATAAACTGTGATACATGGCATAACTGTTCTTTTATATTTCCTGCTGTGTATTATTTTCTTACAAATTAAACCTAGATTTAAGGGACCGCCTTATGTGTCGCATTCATTGGCCTTGACACGTTGTAAACACGAAGTTGTGTGTCGCATATAGAACACGGAAGTGCGTGATTGGCTGGCCACCAGTACGTACAAGCCGTGCGATAGGAATAACCGCTAATAGAGGTTGCATGATAGTTTGACTTAGCGGTTATAGAGGTTACTGTTGTGGATACAACATGGTAGGCATTGGGTGGGAAGAACATCTCTTTAATGTATGGGTCATTTATGCACTGCCCTGATTGCCGGTTATCTCCAATGGGAGGTACGGTCCTGCTAGCCGGTTATCTCCAGTGGGAGGTACGGTCCTGATTGCCGGTTATCTCCAGTGGGAGGTACGGTCCTGATTCCTGATTCCTGACTGACCCGGCCCATACGTCAAAGGTTGTTCTTTATTGCATATTCACTATAGTACGGTTAGGTACCCTATTGTATGAGTCATGGCATGGAAAGATACGTCGCCGTGAATTAGTTTACCATCTCCTGTCCTTGTTTGGTTGGGGGGATGGTACGCTCATTCAGTAGGTGCGTATTGGACCGTGTTATAAATTTGATTGACTTATATTATTGAGCGATATTTATTCAGTTTATATGGCATGCTATTATGTGTCTTGTTACGTCCCTCTGAGGACCTGGTTGTCTTGCCAGGTGTGTGCTATTGTCTTTCGCAGGTGCTAGCTCTAGCCGTGTTTATTGCCGTTTCTTCGAGGATGATTGCATTTGGATCGTCTTCGCTTCGCTCGCCATACTCATTTCATTTTCTATGTACTCTCCTTATTTTGTTGGTAGTGGATTTGTCTCCGCCCAACATATTGTATCAAGACAAATTTATTCTCATTATAAGATCTTTTATTCATTTATTCTGTGTGGATGAGATTAGTTATGGTTCTACTGCATTTTACAGCTTATGTATTTATACGAGGCTTCCATATATTGGAGTACACTTCGTATGAATACAGCTGACATGTCTACGTTCCTAGTCCTACGTATTTTGGGACTGGGGCGTTACATGTTTTTGTGGTGGCCCATGCAGGTCGACATAAATTGTTTGGTTACTTTATCGTACCAAGCAAGCCTGCAAATAGGATTAGAAGTCTAGGATCTCATCCACAAACTTGATCTCTTTCCTTGATTTATCTACCGTTTGACTCATCCCTTGCATCTTGCTTGCTTCCTTCCATCCCTATTCTTATCTTTCCTTCGTGCCTGCTAGAGATTGACCCTACTAGTTAGTTGTCCCAAAACACCGTTAGACTAATTCTTTAAGTTGGGTAGAATGCCCCACGACTTGACACACCCTTGACCATTAGGGGAATACAAATAGTATTATCTATACCATAGAGGCTAGAGAAAGTCAACCCATTTGGTCAACCAAACCTTGGTCAATAAAACCGTAGAATGATGGTATAGGAATAAACAAGACTTAGGTTCCTATGACTCTTAGACTATTCATAATTGTTCCTTATTTCAATCTTAATCTCGTGCATATATTTTTACTACCTAGACTAATGATGCTAATGTAGCCTAGTTTTTGCAAGCTCAATTCTTTATCAAGCTTGTTCATGACATAAGTTATTGGAGGCCTCCACTAACAGATTGTCTATCAGAACCGGTGCATAATGGTCTGATCAACCGAGTGCACTTTGGTTCGCTTTTATCGATTATTCTACGTGGATGGAACTTAATTAAACTGGCCCTTACAATACCATCCACGACCGCCTTGACAATTCTTTTGAAATTATTCGATCGTCTTTGAATCACGTATTCGTATTCGAGAACGCCTCCTTCGAATTCTATATTGCTTTCGCCTTCACCTATTTTAGGAGGACGAAAGCGTTATACTAGAAGTTCCCCTAGCGATCCTATCTCTTGTGACCATTAACACTCAATGTGACTATATCCTTGTCTTAATTACTCGTCCTTTCCTTCGACCATAATTCTACCATATCGACTTTCAAATCACTTGAATTTAAGAAGTGATTACAATCGTCTCTTAATCATATCCTCAACCTAGACTACGACCATGTAAACTTCTTTAAACCCTTCTATCTACCATTGTGCCTTCTTCCCCCTTGTGTCCTCTCACCCCCTACTAATTCTTAATTTCGAGGACGAAATTTCTTTTAAGTTGGGTAGGATGTAAAACCCCTAAATTTCTACTATTTTTTTTTATTTATTAATTTGCATGGATTTAAAATTTTTGGTACTATATGACACGTAGTCGTATTGTACGTCGTATGCGAAATTTTCGTTTGCTCGACGAGTACGAATATGTGCGGGCGTACATATTTTATAAAAACAGTTTCCTTTCTATTTTAATATACACTTTCAAAATTATATAATTATTATTCTTGCTATAAAAAGCCTTTTTTTTCTAAAAAGTTATTAATAATAAATAATACTTTGTATATTAGAAAAGCCTAATTATGTAAAGGATATTTGTTGCATACAAATATCTCATTATTTATTTATTGGTCTATTTTTAATAAAAGTATAATTTTCGAAATTTATTAATAGTAATATTTTATTGTTCAAAAAGATATTTAAAAATATTTATTATTTTCGAAATTATTATTATTGGTATTTTGAAAAATATTTTTGGAAGTTATTTTGACCATTTAAATCTTGATTTAATGTTTGGAATTATTTAAATATATTAAGCTAATATCTATAATTGATTTGATTTTAAACTAAGAGATTTAATTTGATTTAAATAAGATTTGGATTGGATATTGATTTGATTTGCTTTTAAATTAAATTTGAAAATATCCAAATTTGGTTTTAAACTATTCCTAATCATTATCTAATTGGGAATTCCCACATCCTATATAAATAGGCAGGTACTCCTCCAACTTTTTATTCTTCCACAATTTTTCCACAAATTCCACAAGTGAGTGCCTCGTGTCGGTGTTCCATCCATCCACAATGTGCGTGCCTCGTGTCCATGTCCAACATCTTTCCGTATCGGCCGTGACAGCCTCGGGTCCGACCCCGGTGACTCTCTTATTCCATTCTTTGTACATATACAATTTTTTCCGTGTCGAACATTTCCCCGACACAATAAAAATATTTCTAACCCTAAACCTAACTCTAACTCTGCTACCGCCACCCGCTAACTCCAGCCTCCTCGCCGTCCTGCCATTGCCATCCCCACCGGTTCAGCTGACCCCTTGTCCTACTCGACAACTCCGGCAACCACCAACCATCGTCGCCACCCTTAGGATAAACACCAGCACCACCCGAACCAATCACCGCACCACCACCCGGACCACGGCCATCGGCCGAAAAAACCCTCCATCCCGACCGAGACACCCCGCCACCCGGCCACGACAACCCGCCACCACCATTAATATCAGACTCCACGACCACCGTCCCGACCATCACCGACGTTCGACGCCGGCGAACCTACAACCACCAAACACCACCACCCCTGTCACCAAACACCAGACCGGCCACCACCAAAGCCATCACCACCACCATCAAGAAAAAAAAAAGGAGGGAAAGACAAAACCCTAACCCTAAACGCACCTGTCCGTCGTGTCCGTCGCGCGCCCCTTCCTCTTCTCGCCGAACGGCGCATCCACCGCCGGCGTCCGCCCTGGCGAGGGTCCCTCCTCCTCCAGATCTGGAGTTTCCCTCTCACCTCCGTAGCCTCACGCCCAGCCCTAGAGCCGCCGCCGGACCACCGGAGACCTCCCGCGCTCATCCTCCACGCGTCCCCCTCCGGTCAACTCCTCCCGTCGCCGCTCTTCCCTTCCTCTTCCTCCTTCCCTCTCCGACTCACCCCCTCCTTCTCCAGCCCGCTCCGATTCCCGCTCCCTCTTTTCCCTCTCTCTCACTCTCGTCGTCTCCCTCTCTCTCTTTCCTATATTTTTTTGAAGAACAGTACATAGTTGGTCTGTTGCTCTTCTTTTTTTTGTTCTATGCACTTTATGTTTTGGTTGCTTTCTTGTTTTTTTTGTGTTTTTGTTTTTTGTTTATCTTTGTTTGTTTAACTTCTTATAAGAACAGATATTTTTGATTAGCTTTGTTATAGCTAACATCATATAATAATTATTATTATTAATATTATTATTATCATCATAATTATTATTATCTTTATTATCACTATTATTATTACTGTTATTATTATTAGTATTGATTAATTCTTTCTATTTTATCTTTATCACTATTAAATATTTTTGGTTATTTTGTGTTGCCAGTTTCTGTTGAGTTTTTAGCTTCCTTCATTATTATTGTTATTATTATCTTAGTACTTTTATTATATATAAATTTCTGTAACAAAAATGTAGTAGTAACTTAACTCTACATATAAATTCAAATTTGGTTCTTACCCTTAAATAATTTTTATAATATTATTTTATATCGCTTAAAATATTTTTGCCTAATATATTATTTAACAAAACTTACAGTTTGCCTTAGATCAACTTTTTGATATTTATTTGTAAGCATATTTGGACTAATAGATATTATATTTCAAGTATTATAAATTAATTTTTCTAAATAATTAATACTCGTTTCTTTTGAATCTCCTCCTGCCCATAACCAATCCCATTATTCATGTTCTCTCTCAAAGTCAAGTCTACCTTGTGTCCACCCTAACCAATTTAACTGTCCTGGACCCAATGGAACCGACCGTGTCACTATTCGAGGTCCCCTTGTTCAGCTATTGCACCAAAGTCGCAGTTCGTGCCACATTGATCATCGCAGCACACCAGGCGTACTACCAGGCAAGACACCTTGCCATTAGCTGTTTAATTATTTTTAGCTCATATTTCATGCATGTCTATTATTTTCTTTATAAACTGTGATACATGGCATAACTGTTCTTTTATATTTCCTGCTGTGTATTATTTTCTTACAAATTAAACCTAGATTTAAGGGACCGCCTTGTGTGTCGCATTCATTGGCCTTGACACGTTGTAAACACGAAGTTGTGTGTCGCATATAGAACACGGAAGTGCGTGATTGGCTGGCCACCAGTACGTACAAGCCGTGCGATAGGAATAACCGCTAATAGAGGTTGCATGATAGTTTGACTTAGCGGTTATAGAGGTTACTGTTGTGGATACAACATGGTAGGCATTGGGTGGGAAGAACATCTCTTTAATGTATGGGTCATTTATGCACTGCCCTGATTGCCGGTTATCTCCAATGGGAGGTACGGTCCTGCTAGCCGGTTATCTCCAGTGGGAGGTACGGTCCTGATTGCCGGTTATCTCCAGTGGGAGGTACGGTCCTGATTCCTGATTCCTGACTGACCCGGCCCATGCGTCAAAGGTTGTTCTTTATTGCATATTCACTATAGTACGGTTAGGTACCCTATTGTATGAGTCATGGCATGGAAAGATACGTCGCCGTGAATTAGTTTACCATCTCCTGTCCTTGTTTGGTTGGGGGGATGGTACGCTCATTCAGTAGGTGCGTATTGGACCGTGTTATAAATTTGATTGACTTATATTATTGAGCGATATTTATTCAGTTTATATGGCATGCTATTATGTGTCTTGTTACGTCCCTCTGAGGACCTGGTTGTCTTGCCAGGTGTGTGCTATTGTCTTTCGCAGGTGCTAGCTCTAGCCGTGTTCATTGCCGTTTCTTCGAGGATGATTGCATTTGGATCGTCTTCGCTTCGCTCGCCATACTCATTTCATTTTCTATGTACTCTCCTTATTTTGTTGGTAGTGGATTTGTCTCCGCCCAACATATTGTATCAAGACAAATTTATTCTCATTATAAGATCTTTTATTCATTTATTCTGTGTGGATGAGATTAGTTATGGTTCTACTGTATTTTACAGCTTATGTATTTATACGAGGCTTCCATATATTGGAGTACACTTCGTATGAATACAGCTGGCATGTCTACGTTCCTAGTCCTACGTATTTTGGGACTGGGGCGTTACAAGATCGCACTCAAAGCTCATCGACGAAGGGCTGATCACGATGAGACCGAAGACGATAACTCGGATGATGAAGACCAAGCTCTCATGGTTCGCAACTTCAGAAAATTCCTTCGCTTCAATCGAAGGAAGAAGGATTCACAAGAAGATGAAGAAGAGCCAACCTGTTACGGTTGCAATAAGACTGGACATGTCCGAAAAGACTGCCCATTCTTGAAGAAGAGCAACCGCTATGAGAAGCCATACAAAAAGAACTCATCAAAGAAATATGCCAACACAGGAATTTGGCATGAAAGTAAAGCGAGTGACTCCGAGGAAGAAAAAGGCTCTCCTCAAGATACATCAAATGTGTGCCTAATGGCAACTTCCAACAAGGTATCTAACGAAACTCTAGATGACTTCTCTTTTGATGAACTTGGCGATGCTTTCACTGATTTACTCGATGATCACAAAAAGGTCATCGGTAAATACAAACATGCCAAGGACAAAATCAAAAGTCCTGAAGATGAGATACAAAGAATTTCCTTACTTCTTGATAATGTTAGAAACACGACACCCACTAATGACCCTGATGAAGTATCCAAGCTTAAATTAAGCTTACATGATGCTGAAGCACGTATTGAGCAACAAACTCAAGAAATCACTACACTCAACACGTTGCTTGCTGAAGAAAAGAGTAGACACAAGATTTCCATGACTAAGATATATGGCTTAAATATTAAGGTTGATGAACTGCAAGCTGTTTCTAAAAGATTAGAAACCAAATTGGGTAAACAGGTTGTTCAACCTCAAACCCAATCACATGGGCACAACACCACTCATGCTAGTCAACCACGTCATTCTCATGCAGCACATAACCATGCATTTATATACACAAACTTTCACAAACTACGTGCACGTAAGAATAATTCTCACTCCACACATAGGAATCATCATGCAATGCCATATAGACAAGATCATCATATGCCATATAGACAAAATCATCATGCCATGCCATATAGACAATATCAGCATGTCACACATCATAGACAATACCATCATGATATGCCTCATAGACACCATCACCATGCCACTCATTCTATGCATAATCATCATCACCATGCTAACTCTTCACATCATGACCATCCTCATCCTGTTGCTTATAGATATTATTCTCATGCTCCTAGTATGAATAAGAATGCTATCTGTACTTACTGTGGATTACATGGACACATCTCTCCACAGTACAAATTTAGAAGACTTGTAGATAAAAAGATATATACTTGGTTTCCAAAGACTAACTTTTCAGGACCCTCAAGAACTCGGGTACCAAAGGTCACATCTACTCTTGATGTAGGTGGACCTTCCCTCTTCAACTGAAAGTAAGTGGATTCTCGATAGTGGATGCTCGCAACATATGACGGGAGACGCAAATCTTTTTGCATCACTATCGATGAAGAGAGAAGGATATGTATCCTTTGGTAACAATCTCAAAGGGCACATAATAGGTAATGGTATCATTGGTCATCCTCCTTCTCCTGTAATAAAGGATGTCTGCCTAGTGACCGAGTTAAAGCATAACCTGCTCAGTATTAGTCATCTTGCTGATCATGGATATGATATTAACTTTGGATAAAACAGTTGCTACATCTATGATAGGTCAACAGGAGACATTGCTTTTGAAGGGAAAAGAGAGGACAACATATATATTTTCTATCTTTCTATAAATACTAACAATGCAGGTAGATGTCTATATGTCCACAAAGACGAACGACTACTTTGGCACCAGCGTCTTGGTCATGCCAACATGGATGCTATATCCAGGCTGTCTACCAAGAAGCAAGTGAGAGGATTGCCTGATATCACATTCAAAAAGGACACGGTATGTGCCGAATGTGAACTAAACAAGGCAACTAAATCCTCATTTCATTCCATCAACTCTGTAAGTACTACTAGACCCTTGCAACTACTTCATATGGATTTATTTGGTCCTAGTAGAATAGCTAGCCTTGGTGGCAAACTTTATGCATTTGTTATTGTTGACGATTTTTTGAGATTTACTTGGGTTTTCTTTCTCGCTAATAAGAGCGATGCTATTTCGATTTTCAAAGTTTTTGTAAAGAAAGTTCAAAACGAAAAAGGCTACATGATTACTCGAATCCGAAGTGATCATGGAGGCGAATTCGTAAATTATGATTTTGAAAATTTTTGTAATGCAAATGGTTTTGATCATGAATTTTCTTGTCCTAGAACTCCTCAACAAAATGGTGTTGTGGAGCGGAAGAATAGAACTCTCGGCGATATGGCCAGAGTCATGTTGAATAAATTTTCACTTCCGAAATACTTTTGGGCAGAAGCTGTCAGTACAGCATGCCACATTTTGAATAGGGTGCTGATTCGTCCCATTACGAAGAAAACACCCTATGAGCTTTGGTTTGGGAGAACCCCCAATGTTTCTTATTTTAAAGTTTTTGGTTGTAGATGTTTTATCCTTAACACCAAAGACAACTTAGGCAAATTTGATGCCAAAGCTGACGATGGTATCTTTCTTGGTTATGCCGCCAAGGGTAAGGGATATAGAGTTTTTAATAAACGCTCACTTATTGTGGAAGAGTCAACAAATGTGACTTTTGATGAAGATAACAGTGCAGTAAGTACTCTTGATGATGACGTTGAGCCATCAACTTCTACTCCAATGAATACTTCAACCGAAACTGATTCTCTGGAGGGTTTGCCTAAGAAATTCTCTTTCAAACATTCTCATCCAGAAAATTTAGTAATAGGAGAAGTTTCACGTGGAGTAACTACTAGATCATCACTAAGAGACTCAGTTGCTAGCACTGCCTTCATTTCACAAGTAGAGCCTAAAAACATTTCTGAAGCCTTTAATGATGAATTTTGGATTTCTGCTATGCAAGAAGAACTCAACCAATTCGAGAGAAGCCAAGTATGGGAACTCGTTCCTAAACCGGTTAATCACTCGATAATTGGTACTAAATGGGTTTTTAGAAACAAAGTAAATGAAGATGGTTCAGTCACACGTAACAAAGCTCGTCTAGTAGCTCAAGGATACAACCAAGAGGAAGGTATCGACTACGATGAGACGTACGCTCCTGTTGCTAGACTAGAATCCATTCGGATGCTTTGTGCTTTTGCTAATTTTCAAAACTTTAAATTATTTCAAATGGATGTGAAAAGTGCTTTCTTGAATGGTTTTATTAAGGAGGAAGTTTATGTAAAACAACCTCCTGGCTTTGAAAATCATAAATTTCTCGACCACGTGTTCAAGCTAAAGAAAGTGCTTTATGGCCTCAAACAAGCCCCCAGAGCTTGGTATGAAAGGCTAAGTAGCTTCTTACTTGAGAAAGGTTTTTCAAAAGAGAAAATTGACACTATACTGTTTATAAAATCTTTTAAAGACACTATTCTGTTGATTCTAATCTATGTTGATGATATCATTTTTGGGTCTACTGATGAAACCCTCTGTCAAGAATTTGCCAAGTGTATGCAGACGGAATTTGAGATGAGCATGATGGGAGAGCTCAACTACTTTCTTGGCCTGCAAGTGAAACAAATGGCTAATGGAACTTTCATTTGTCAATCAAAGTATACCAAGGACATGCTGAAGAAGTTCGATCTTGACAACGTCAAACCAATCAGCACTCCAATGGCTACTTCAACCAAACTCGAACCAGATGAGAGCGACAAACCTGTTGATCAACGTAAGTATCGAGGTATGATAGGTAGCTTACTTTATTTAACTGCTAGTCGTCCCGATATCATGTTCAGTGTTTGCCTATGTGCTAGATATCAAGCTAATCCTAAGGAATCACACATGACCGCGGTTAAGCGTATCTTTCGATACCTTAAGGGTACGGTTACAGTGGGCCTATGGTATCCCAAGTCCACATCATTTGACCTTATTGGTTACTCTGATGCTGACTTCGCTGGATGCAAGGTCGACCGTAAAAGTACGAGCGACACGTGTCATTTATTAGGAAAGGCTTTAGTCTCCTGGTTTAGCAAGAAGCAGAACTCTGTCGCACTATCCACAACAGAAGCTGAATACATAGCAGCTGAGCGTTGTTGTGCACAAATTCTGTGGATGAAGCAAACCCTTGAAGACTATAAGTTATCTTTTATGCATATTCCTATATTCTGTGACAACACTAGTGCCATTAATTTGACTAAGAACCCTGTCTGTCACTCACGCACTAAACACATTGAGATCAGACACCACTTTTTGCGTGATCATCAGCAAAATGGCACGATTAACTTAGAGTTTATTGACACTGATCATCAGCTAGCAGATTTCTTTACTAAACCATTATCCGAAGAGCGCTTCAATTTCCTTTGTCGTGAACTCGGAATTTTGGATGAAGCAGTTATAAGTTGAGACTCACCTGCGTAAATATCGAGTATATTTTGATTCTTTTACGACGAATTTGGTATGGGTACAAGCCGAAAGGGTCCTTCTGACAACAAGGCGTAAAAGCCTAAGCGACACGGTGCACTAGTCCTCAGGACTACCGCTAGCTGGGATCCGGCCCCTGCAGCTAACCTATGGCAAATTTGAAATATTGAATTACAATATATTTCCTTGTTTATTATATGGGTTGTTTCGATTTAATATTGCCTAATTTATTTTTCTAAAGTTCATTTTGACTTTTGTGTACCTCTCTATGTACTTCATTGAATTCTTCAAACTTTTTATCCTCTCTATTTTTTCTTCAACACTTAACCATTTTTTTTATCTTTTCAGCCTGTTTTCTGTTCTGGACCACTTATCCAGAACTCGGGCCGAACTCTGCCCCTAACAGAGTTCGGGTCGAGTTTGGTCCCTATTGGTCCAGCGTCGGGATCAGCCTCTGCCGTTGGATCAGTTTAGATCATACGGTCAGAATTTCTTCCGACCAACGAAAACCCTCTCTTATATTTTGGGTTTTCATCTCTCTCTCCTTCACTATTACCTCCTTCCTCACCTCTCCAAACTCTTTCCTTCAAACCCTAACCCTAGTTTTTGATCTAGAGTGCTCCATTGCTCCTCAAAATCAAGGGAAAGGGGTTTATCATCATTCTCTTCCACTGTTTATCATTTGAGGTATCATTCTTGTATTCTATACTTTAAATTATTTTTTTATGGCTCCTCGCTTGTTCAATCGTGGAAAGAGGATTCGAACTGAGACTTCTGAGCAGTCTGCTGATGAGGAGCCTGACGCCCTTCCACTCGGTCATGATGCACCACTTCCACCTGCCACTCTTGAGTCTATTCAGACTATGCTCTGGGATCATTTTACTCTTGAGGACGATCGCTGGACACAGCTGGACTATCGTACTACTCTGCAGATGAGTGCCCTCGGAAACTCTATGTATGATATACGGTATTCCCTGTCTCGTCATCTGCACATTCCCATAGAGCGGGATCCTGAGCGCACGGGCCATCGCATTGATGATCCATGGGTCATGCGTTACATGGATCCGGATGCTGCATTTCTGGACCCCCGTCGCTCCTTCCCTGGTCCTTCAGACCCTCCAGGACCTTCTCGTGCTCCGTGATGGAGATTGGCTCGATCTGCTGCTGCTACTGCTGATGATCTTAGTTGATGCTTTTTTATTTCAGTTATTTAGTTTATTATGGTTTTATGTCCTTGGTTTTATGTACTCAAAACTCTGATTGTGTGTTTGACACTTGGTTTTGTGGATGACATTTTATCATAGTTTTACTTTATGCTAGTGACTCATTTTGTTTAGTCATACACTGTTTCTTCTCTGCTTGGTGTGGTTGCATCACTCTTCATTGTCTATACTACAGTTTATATTGCTAACTACCAAAAGGGGAAGAACTATGTATATTTTCGTATATCTGGTTCGTATATCTGTGCTTGTTTTTGCTTTTGGGAGATATTATTTATCAGGCCACAGGTTCTATGCATTATTTACGGGGGAGAGCTATTACTTCCAGCTCGGCACCGTTCACTGATCACGGGGGAGCTCTTCTTTCCAGCTCGGCATCGATTATGGGGGAGCTGTGTTACAATCAACTGTGTCCAGGTATGAATATTGAAATATACATATATTATTTTGTCAATTATCAATATGGGGGAGATTGTTGACACAAAGTCACAGTCAACCAAATATTGACTACATTGACTAAATAATGTCTGTATTAATTCAATACGACACACGACGTCTGCATTCCGTTCAAGACAGACGACAGCTCAGTCTCCGATTCTCAGTGTGTTTTCGAGTCTGTATTTTATATTTTCATTGAGTCTAGACTTGTGTACTCTGAGTCATGCTGAGCTCTTGACACTTAGTCTACAGCCTACCCAAAATCCTAAGCTCCACTGAACCAAACACTGCCCAAAAATCCCCTTTGAACCACTCTGTGCTCTGGAGACAGAGTTCGGGCCGAACTCTGCCTCCACACAGAGTTCGGGCCGAACTCTGTCCCCTAGAAATCAGGAACCCTAATTTTAGGGTTAGCTGGTTGCTAGTTGTCCAACGGCCAAATATTTGAATTTTCCTACCCGAATTTTGGCCGAATTCTGCCTATAAAAACACTATAAATAGGGCATGAATTTTCTCATTCTAAACCATCCAATCTTCTCTTCTCTTCTCTCTTATAGCTGAAATAAGCCATACCCTTCCCATCTACTAGCCACAAGCCTCCTAAGTCTCGAGTGCTCAGCATCTCTCAGTTAGGATTCTTGTGCAAGAGTCGAAGAAGTCGCTTGGACAATTCCAAGCAAATCGCCACTGCGATCCTCTGTTAGAAGTTGACGTGCTCTTCTGAAGTAAAGGCACGGTTGTAAACTACTATTTCACAAATAGTGGATTTGAATCCTGAGCTAGAGTTCTCAGGCCTGGACTAGTCCTCCACGAGGGAAACCAGGTTAAAATTGCTGTGTTTGCGTATGCTCTTTTAATCTCCTTTTATTTTCCGCACTTTACTCTGATTATTTTTTATTGGTGAAAGAGTTATTTTTAATTGGTCATTTTTCTATATATACTCTATTCACCCCCCTCTAGAGTTGCCAAACTGTTCTTCAGCAAGTATCGTATCCTCCTAAATACAAGCCTCCTACTATCTCATTCTATGATGGAACCACTTCTCCAAGTCAGTTTATTAATCACTTTGAAGTAATGACTGATCAGCTACAACCAAGCGACGCCCTCCTTACTCGGGTGTTTGTTGGATGTCTCAAGGGAACAGCTTATGAATGGTATAGAAGTCTCCCAGATGGGAGCATTACCTCATTTGTCGATTTCAAACAGATGTTTCTTGAACGATTCTATGAAGGGCTCAATGACATGACTATGTCTGCTCTTATTAGAATCAAGCAGAAAAATAATGAAACTACAGAAGATTACATTGAACGGTTTCGAAGAGAAGCTCTGAAGATGCCTCTTGGAACTCCTGATGCTGTCACCATCGACACATGCAAATCAAACTTGTTGTCAATCATCAGCATGTGGATAGGATCCACCCAATTCCAAGACTGGCCTTCTTTCATAGTTAGTGCCAAGGCCGCAGAAATTAGTGCTGAAACCTTCAAAGGTTTAGGAGTGCAGATGACTCCTAAAGAAACAGGTCAAGGTACTAACAATAAAAATAATGCTCACAAAGGAAAAAAAAACTCTTGAAGTTAATCTTCAGAGCAAAGATGCATCAACTGTTCAAACTTCTCCTACCTCTACAACCCAACAACCAAGAACACCTCGCCCTAAAGAAGAATATTCTTTTGACGACGATGATGTCCTTGGTATCTTTGAATGTCTGCTGAAAGGTAATAAGATACAATTACCTGAAATCAAGAAACCTGATGAAGCTGGTAAGATAGATCATCCCAAATACTGTCCATACCACCGAATGTTGGGTCACACAATTCGTACATGTTATGTACTGAAAGGAAAGATCCAAGAAAAGATTAAATCTGGAGCTATCTCTCTTACTCCGAAAGAGAAGACTGTCACCTCCAATGTCGTCTCTATGCAATTCGGAGATTTCCTTCCTCAACTCCTTGAAAGTAGGATCGTTCCTATTCCCAAGGTAACTCTTGAAATAGTGAATCTTCCTCCTCCACAGTCTGAAGGATTAGTGCCAATCACTTTGGAAACAGGAGAAATTATGTGGATCCATCCTGATCTAGTGGCAGATTTTGAATTGCCTTCTCCTCAAAAGACTACTTCTCGAAAGTCCAAGAAGGCTGGAAAGATTAAGTCATGTCATATGACTTCTTTTGGATCTATCTCTAACACAGAGCCAAAAGAGAAAGAAGAAGCACTTGTTAGTGCTACTCGAACGGGAAAACCTTATCTAAAGGATTATTCCAAGAATCCTGAGGATACTCCTGATATCCCTCCAGCTGATAAAGATGCTCTTAATGTTCCTCCTGAAGAAGAATCATCCATTGCACCTGTTCCTTCAACTACACCAGTCGAACCTGTTCCTTCCAAGCCTACAGCTCTTGAGAAAGGCAAACAACAGGCTCGGTTTGATAAGCCAATCAAGAAGTCCTCTCCTCTTGGACTTCAGAAGCCTTATAACTTCGATATTTTAGCTCAACTTGCTAATACTACAGCTAGAATGTCCCTCTTTGAACTTCTACGTCTTTCTAAAGAGACTCGGGAGACGTTAAGTGAAGCACTTCTACAGGCTGACTCTTGTCTTGCACAATTAAAGAAGCCAGATGCAGAACCTGCTACTTGCTTACATTGCAACAGTGTACTGGAGATTATCCCAAATATCACCTTTACACAAGACGACATGCTTCTGGAGGATAATTGACATGATCGGCCTTTCTACTACACCGGTTATATCGATACGATGAAGATAGATCGTATCCTCATTGATCCGGGGTCTGCTATAAGCATAATACCAAAGAGCTTATTGGATGAACTAAAAATTCCTCTTCACAAACTCTCCAAGACGGTTACTACTATCCTAGGATTCAATCAAAGCTGAAGCGAGCCTTTGGGAAAGATTCATCTGAAGCTTCAAATAGGTGATTTCAGATCCAAAGTCACTTTCTATGTAATCGAGATCGTGGGATCCTATAATCTTCTTCTTGGGAGGCCCTTTCTTCATGAAAATAATGTGGTGCCTTCTACTCTTCATCAGTGTTTTAAATACATTGATAGCAATGGAAGAGTACAAAAAGAAGTTGCTGACATAAATCCCTTCCATGGGGTTGAAGCCTATTTCAATGATTTCCGAATGTACAAAGAAGAGTATACAAGGGTCATACAAGCTATGGAGAAAGAGGATTCACAAAGTGAGACCTTAATAATCCCTGTTAAAGGTCGAATTACTCAGCAACAATCTCCCAAACTCTCTGGAGAAGGTTCTTTCATCATTCCGGTGACTGGACGGATCTCTCCGTTACCTCAGTCGTCTGCTCAAGATACACTGATCATTCCTGTCAGTGGGCGTACTGCAATTCCTGCATCTTCACATGTGAAACAGGATACTCTGCTAATTCCAGTTGGAGGGCAGATTATTCTTCCATCTCAAGCTTCAAGGGAGCTCACCTCTTCTAAGCCATTTGTTATCGATCTTAATCGAAACAATGCTTCTTCTCGTTCATCTTCTCCCCCTTTAGTCATTGATTTGGCTAAAATCTCTAAGGCTTAGCCTTCTCCCAATGTAAATATTACTGCTTTTACATTTAATGAAAAGTCTCCATCTTTGCAGTACGTTAATGTGTGCAATTATGTTCATAGTTATTTATATTTGTTAGATGACTTGAACACAATAACCATAGGAGTTGTACAGACTGTTCATACAGATGTATCCCTAGAACCAGTACAATCTTCATACTTTCTAGTTCCCAGCAGAAAGCCAGGAGACATCCCAATATTCTTCTACAAAGGGCCCCAAAGTCCTTCTGATTTAGAAGACGAGGACAAGAATGATGATACTGGAAGATTACAACTACGTCATTATAGTCAGCAATCTAAAGACATCATTAAAAATATGGGCTATGACTTCAAAACTGGCCTCAACAGTGGAAAAGGAAGAAAAATGCCTGTCCGGATCCCTCCTCTGAATATGGAAGGACGAAATACGGATTGGGCTATACTGTTCCTACTCTTTTTATCAATATTGTTCATGAAGATCCCGAATCTGACGAAGATAAGAGATCTGATTCTTCCAGTACCACTTCTTGGGATTCCGATACGAGTATCGGCGATTTCTACTGCAACATTCTGTCTTCCAACATGGTCTCCATTGACCGTTCTGAAGAAAGTGATGAAGACGAAGAAGAGTTTGAAATCTCACCTGAATCAGAACAATGGGCCCAAAGGTTAGATAATCAATGGGAGTTCCGTTTTGAGCAAAAAGAACCTCCGACTGAAGACAAACTTGTTCAAATAGATGTTGGTGAAGAGGGATCTCCCAAACCAATATTCATCAGTGAAAGTCTTTCAGAAACTGATAAGCAAGACATGATCAAACTCATTCGTGACTACATCGACGTCTTCGCTTGGAGTTATGAAGATATGCCAGGACTCGATCCACAAATTGCAACTCACAAGCTCAATATCTTGCCGAATGCTAAACCAGTCAAACAACAACAGCGACGATTTCGTCCAGACATCATGGATGCAATTGAAGCTGAAGTCAATAAACTCATGACCTCCGGGTTTATTAGAGAGGAACAACATCCCGATTGGGTGGCTAACATAGTTCATGTTCTTAAAAAGACTGGCAAGATCAGAGTTTGTATAGACTTCCGCGATCTCAATGCGGCATGTCCTAAAGACGAATTCCCTCTACCAATCACTGATGTCATGATCGATAATACCTGTAGATTTGAACGGATGTCATTCATGGACGGGTATCCTGGGTACAATCAGATTAAAATATTTCCAGATGACGAGAAGCACACTTCTTTCAGAACGCCGATTGGTATATACTGTTATACAGTTATGCCATTCGGTCTCAAGAATGCAGGAGCAACTTATCAACGAGCTATGAGCACTATATTTCGTGAACATTTACGGAAAATAGTCGAATGCTATGTTGATGATATTGCAGTCAAAAGTCGACAAAAGGAGGATCATATCCAAGATTTGAAGACTATATTTGATCTAATGCGTAAGCATCAATTAAAGATGAACCCTACTAAGTCCTTCTTAGGCGTCTCTAGTGGTAAATTTCTCGGCTTCGTCATTACCTCTAAAGGTATACACGTGGATCCCGAGAAGATCAAAGCCATCCAAGAGATGCGTCCTCCACGCACCTTAAAAGAGCTACGAGGATTTCAAGGAAGGATCGCTTATATCAGGAGATTCATCTCTAATTTATCAGGACGCTGCAGACCATTCAACAAACTTATGAAGAAAGGTATTTCTTTTGTCTGGAATGATGAATGTCAGAAAGCATTCGATGATATAAAATAATATCTGATGAGCCCTCCAGTATTGGTACCTCCCGTCTCAGGAATTCTATTTCTCCTATATACTCGAGCAATGAGTCATTCATTGGGTGCATTACTCGCTCAAAAGAATCAAAATGGTCATGAACAAGCCATCTACTATCTCAGTCGTACTATGACCGGAGCTGAACCTCGATATTCACCGGTCGAAAAAGAATGTCTAGCCTTGATGTTCGCTGTTCAAAAGACACGACATTATATCATTGGCCAGACTATTCATGTCATCTCCAGGATCAATCCTATACGAATCATGATGAAGAAATCCAGTGTTTTGAATTCTCGATTAGCTAACTGGGGAATCCTACTTGCTCAGTATGACATGCATTATATTCTTCAGAAGTCAGTCAAAGGACAAGCTTTAGCTGATTTTCTGGCTGCTCATTCAATTCCAGAAGATTCAAAACTCTATGATGAAATCCCAGATGAAGTCCTAGATTCAAACCAAATTGCTGAAGAAGATCCTACTTGGTGTCTATTCTTTGATGGAGCTTCAAGGATAGGTCCTAATGGTGATATTGTCGCTGGAGTTGGAATCGTTCTTGTATCGCCAGAAGGTCTTGCTATCCAAAGAGCTTATTCTCTCGATCAGCCGTGTTCAAACAACGTAGCTGAGTACAATGCATTACTCATTGGTCTTCAACTCGCTAAACATCTAAATATTCAACATTTGGAGGCATACGGAGACTCTAAACTCATTGTCAATCAGATAAGGGTGTAACTCCACTTTTCTGAAATATAGTAGAATTTAATTTTTATATTGAGTTACGATTTGGGATATGTATTATTTTTTTTTTCATAAGTAAAGTTATATTCTCATTTAATTTAAATTTCCCTTTGGGCTTGAACTCTTAAACCCATTATTGGGCCAAGCCTGCCAGTCCAATTCCATTTGTTTTCCTTTAAAACTCATTCAAGGATTTGGTTCTTCCTTACTCTTCTAAAGAATTCCTGGAGAAGTTTTTTAAATCACAACGGCCATGTGCTCTCTCTCTCTCTTTTTCCTCTAACAACCTGTCAGAGGGATTTCCCGTGCAAGGCTAGCCTCATTCCCACGCCACTAGCTGGCTATTTAAGGTCTCCTCTCCTCTCTGTTGATGAAGCAATCCTTTATTTATTCCTCAACCTATTCTTCCCATTCGATTCCTTGGATCTGGAGCAACGGCAATGGCGATGGCAGCCATGGCAAACCTTCTTCCCAACAGTCGAGCTCCTGCTGAGACAAGCTAATTCCAGTAAGAAATTTAGTTTCTGATCAATTAGTTTCGTATTTCCAAACTCTCAATTCTTCTCCTGGGTTGATCAAATTTTGTAGGGAAAATTGATTCGTGATCGATCGTTCTTCCCTCAATCGAGAACGAGAACAGTGGTGAGTATTCAATCTGATGATTTGAATCTCGATTTTGTGAATAAGTTTTGATTTCAACCGTAGCTTCTCTTCTTAGAATCTTGTGTGCTGGATCAATGGATCGATTGTTTTTGGATTAGCTTGGAATCTGAATATGGGATTATACTAGGTGATTTTGAGAACATCACATTTTCTTTGGACAAGTCCCTAACAATTCTCAGTGCACTATATTGATGTTGTGACCCATGTGTTTGTTGTTATGCCTGAACAGTTTAATTCGATTATTTTTGGGTCGTTGAGGTTGTGTGCTATCTCTAAACCAACAACTCCTTCAAGAATCATCAGGTAGCTATAATTCTTCTTGCAAATTAATTTGTCTCCCTATGTTATTTAGTAGCTCGTGTGGTGAATTGGGTTCGAATGTATATACTGCAGGCATCATGATTCATTGATGATCCTGGGATATATTGCAGGCATCATGATTCTTTGATGGACCTGGGATATATCACAAGCATCATGGTTCAGTGATTAACCTGATTATTTTGGTATTGTGGATCAGTGATGAACTGATTTATTTTGGCATTGTGGATCAGTGATGAACTGATTTATTGTGGCATTATGATCCATTTCTGAACCTGTTTTATGCAACACATAGTTCCCTGTTGTTCCTGGGAATGAGCATGACCATGTATTAATGGATCGATATGGTTCAGCCATATCCTGCTTAAATGTGTGTACATATCAGAGGCTTCATCACTGTCTGAGTAGTGTGGACTTGAGGCTATGACTGGGTCACTCTATTCAGTTGGCATTTCTAAATTTCATATGATTCAATGGAATTGAGTGCCAATGGAATACTGAACCTGGGGATATAAATCTCAGTGGCTACCTAGTAGCCATTAGGACAAAAACTTGGTATTTATGGCATGGTGATGACTGAAGAATCAGTCTCAGTCCCTTGGGAGTACTTGGTTGGGTTCACATCAGATTTGGGAATTGTTGAGGCCAATTTCATACAACCTAGGATGATTTCAAGCTAGTTGAAATCTGAGGTTGTTTTATAACTTTCTTAAGCATTGGTTTACCATGCATATGATTGAGAATGGTTCCTATTTGGCATGCTGCATTTGGGAACTTCCTGTCAGCATAATTCCTGAGAATTGGAATCCCAGTTCAGTTGGAATTAGAAATTCTTATGTGCAGTGTTTGCTGAGCACTGGATTTCCTGTTGGACTTGGGAGAGTAAACCCAGGTTTGTTTGGACTGTGGAATGCAGGACACTTCATACTTTGATTATTACTGCTCAAATGATATGAAGAACCTGTCTCTAGTCACTGGAACCTGTTGTTAGATAAGTAGTTCCTGATTTTGACCTGAGAATTAAACTGGGATTAGGAAATGATAACTGTACTAAAGGGAAGTGGGCCTGTGGAGTGTTCAGTTGTAGACTGCTCATTTTAACCTGGAGGAACTGATTTCCTGTAAATCAGTGTGAATTGTTCCTCTACTGCTGCTGAGTGGACTGATAATAGTGTACCTTGTTCTGCATTTGTGTAATACCTACTATTGCTGCAGGCATATGTACACAATGACACTGTGTTAAGCCCTGATAATATTTGGTTCATTTTTCCTGAACTGGACCCTTCCATCAGTAAGCAGTTGCTAATCAGGTTTTCCAAATTGCTAGATGGGGAGGAGAAGACCTCTAAACAATCCTGGTTTAATTTGAACCCTGGTTTAGCTTTTAGTTCACTGTTTTGGTGTGGAAGAAGCCAAATGTTGAATACTATGATGTTTCCTACTTAGATTTCTTATGAACTTGTTTTGGCATTCCTGGTTATAATATTTTTAGTGTGTTAGAACCTGAGATTTAAGTACAGACTTTTGCAGTAAATCTGAGAACTATAGGATGGTGTTTAGACTAGGATTATAAATCCTCCTCTTAACTACAAGTTCTCTTAGTATATTTTTAGTCACTGGCATCAGAATTTGAGACCATGAGAGTTCATTTCTCAGGACTTGGGTTCTCAGGAAACTGAGAACATGAGGGTTCATTCCTAAGAACAAGAGACATCTCACTGTTCAGTTCAGTTGAACCTGGGTATTTTCTCAAAGGTTCAGTAAACAAGAAGAAAACCTGGAACCCATGCATCCTTTATGCACTGTGATGTGTTAACACAGGAACCTGGACATTTCCTCATGGTTCAGTTAAAAGAACCTGGAACAAATATATGGTGAGCTCAATCCAGTGAACACTTTATGGAATAAGTATTTCCCCTAGACTAATAACATGGTTTCAATATAGGCTCTAATTTGTTTTCATGATTAGAACTCTAGGTGTTTAGTTCAACAAGTGGATAAGTGAATTATAGGAAGCAATATTGAATAGTGATATTGGGCTTAAACCAATATCATAGCTTGTAGTTAGATATATAAATTGCATGATACCAAGTTAGAACTAGTTTATTAACCAACTTGTATCCAATATTCCTCAGGAGGACATCTAGCCCCGATCTTCACCCGTACTTCCTAGAGCAAGGCAAGTACATTCTATGGTCTTGTGCATTTTATTTTATCCTGTACTTTCTTGATTAACATGTTACAACACGTCATGTACTTTCTGGTGCTCATGTTCTCTTGTTCTTACTTGTACCTGGGGTGGGGAAATATACTATCTATGTGACCAATCCCAAGTAACAACTCAGGTGTGTTTAGCTTAGACCCCGCATCGTGCACGCGGGTCCTAAGCCGTCCATTCATGTGCTTTCATGTGCTTAGCCTAGCCGGTCACATATTTAGTTATATTTCAAATATAGTACACACATGTTCAGGAGATATACCTTGTACTTATTTCCTGTGATTCCATGATATCATGTTCTTTCAGGTGCTTACATATCATGTACTTTCATGTTCTTACATACCATGTTCTTTCATGTACTTTATACACCATGTTCTTTCATGTGCTTATACACCATGTTCTTTCCTGTACTTTACATACCATGTTCCCTTGTACTTTCATATCATGATGTCTTGTTCATTACCTAGAATTGTACTTTGCTCCGCTCCTGAATAGGATATGTTGCAGGTATGCTTGCAGGACATTGTTCTACTCTATGGAACAGAGCCCAGGATTTAGCTGAGCAGGATGAGACTTAGCTTGAGGCTTCAGGTTTAGATTACTTAGCTTTACTTTGAGATATTGACTTTAGAGTTCATAGCACTTTTCATTCCTGTTGATTCTGGTACATTATGATATATGGATTTGTGGATTATGGTGATCATTCTGGGATACGATTTTAGATGCTGTGATTCTATACTTTCATGTTTATCTGGTTAGTTTTCCCTAGCTTGGTACAGCTTACTTCGTCGTGTCGAACGACGAAGGCTGGGCGTGTCCGACTCGTGTCCGATTATTCGGGAGCGGGTCGTGACATATTTTAGTGGTGGCCCATGCAGGTCCACCTAATGGTACCTAGGACTTAGCGTACTATTGGGGGACTTGATTATACTAGGGAAACTTGATCACAGCATAGGAAAATCGGCAATTAAGGGTATATCAGGTATATCATGTGTATCAGGTATTTTAATATTCTATAAACACTTGTTATATGTAGGTCTAGGTTATTTTAACAGTTTTCTGTTTTACAGATAGTTCAAAAGCATGCGACACCAGAACTGTCAATTCACCTGCACTTGACGGTTCCGAGCTTCCACTACGTTCTATCACTCTACTATCCCCATGGGTAGTACGTAGTTGACGGAGATGTCTGAAGAGTTCTTTGACAACCAGAGGAAGCAGGCCACCCTTTCCAAGTCAGACTTGTGGATACACTCTCTGAGCCAGGAAGGACTTCTGATTTCCAGACTCTCAGACACTTGGATTTTTTTTCGACATCGAGCACATATCTTACACCAAGGAGCAGATCGAGAACCTGGAGTTACCACTGAAGATCACCCAAGTTTCTGAGGACCCGACTTCTCTGAAGATTTGAGCCACCTGCCAGGAGATCCAGAACGTAGCACAGACAATAGGACACCACGGGAAACTGAAGCTCAGAAGGAACATGAAGATTTATGACAAAGACAACAACTACCCTGGACCTGCAAAGCGTCACAACACTCAGTCAGCGTTTCTTCGGTCACATCACCAGTCGCATCATCAGGAGCAGATCTCAGCAGCCAGCACGCCAGCAGCCATATATTTCTGCCAGAGCCCTGCACTTCAGCCCCAACGGGAGATCCAGATTCAGATCCAGCCGACGATCATTTACAATTTCTGCCACCTCTCAGGATGCCACTATGAAGAGTGCCGCAAAAGACGGAGGCTATACGGTACTACGGATCGCCTGTCCACCAAGTCAAGGACTGCTGGAGAACGTTGATCACACTGTCCGAGAACAAGCGCGAGGAGCATCAGACTACAGCGAAAGAGAACCACCTTTTCAGAACCAGCAACCACATGGAGCACTACCGCAAGGACCAGCCTACGATAGGACAATTGAAGAAATTGAAGTTATTCTAGTTCCCGAGGAATATTGAAGACAGACTGAAGACAGAAGACTCTTTTGTATGGTTGGAGAAAACCATGGATCATGATTCATAATCCAGTTTTTCTTAGATTTCTCTTGCACCTAGATTGTTTCTTAAAAACCTCCTTGTTTCCTATTTAAGGATTATTAGATTTTATTTCCTCTTCTGAAATCTTGGTCGCTATTCGAGATGTATTTGGGAATTTGTTTCCATTCTTGTTCGTAACTCTGCTCTTATTCAAGGTTTTCTTCCTGCTCGATAACTTGTTTCCTATGGCGTCGTTTCCTAATTCAAGATTTGATTCTACTTGAATTTTATTTCTCATTCGGACCCTGTTGATATTTAAGACTTACTTCGGAATTACATTCCTATTCAAACTTATGCCATTCAAAACCTTGTTTGAATCTTGCTTTTATTCGAGATTTTATTTGCAGATTTTGTTTTATATCTTGAAATTTTGACTCGTTCCCTATGAAGATTTTATTTCTCATTCGTGAATTGTTTTTCGTTCTACTCACGATCTTGTTTGATCCTGCCTCGTATTTTGAGATTTCACTTGTTTCATATCCGCTATTAATACCATATTTTCATATTCATTTTTATGACTTTGGTTCGATCTTGTTTCCTATTTGGGGTATCACTTGTTTCATGAATATTGTTTTCTATTCACCCATTGATTCTCTTTTCCTATTCGTAACTTGATTCCATTCGCGATTTTAAGGTCATGTTTCCTATTTTCGAGACTTTGTTTTGTTCGTAATTTTGTCTTATATATCCAAGATTTTTTTCAGACTTTGAAAAACCAGTTCCTACTCGTGACTCGATGAGCCCTTGTTCCCTATTTGATATCTTGTTTTCTCGTCAAGATTTTCTATTCGAGATTTTATTTCCTTATTCACGACTTTGTTGATACTTGTTTTTCTATTCTTCTTTCACTGTGTACCTTATCGAAGAATTCATTTTCAATTCAAGTTTTGCTCGAGATTTCATTGTTATTCGAGATTTTATTAAAACTTGTTTCCAGTACGGAATTTTATTTCTTATTTTAAAACTTGTCTCCTATATAATACCTTGCTGAGATCATCCTTCGAGACTCTGTTATCCATTCGGGATAATGTCCCATATATGGAATATTGTTACCATTCCAGATATCAGTTGATGCTCCGTCATAAATTGAAACTTCGTCCTGTCTGAAATTTTAAATCTCCCTGGTTGTCCTTTTGTACTCACCGATGGGATTCCTTGTCGTCTCTTAGTACCTAATAAATCCTTGTATTCTAACAGTCAGGTAACTTCACTATTTCCGTGACTTGGACTATTGAAACTCATTTTGAATTCCTTGGAATTCTTTTGAAATTCCTAGCGATAAAGTCGAGAGGCTATTCGATGATCTACTATGGCATGACAGTTGCGCGCTGCAGCCATTAGCTGGATTATGGAGACTGAGGGTTCACTGCAGCCAGTAGCGCACTGGCGAGGCAGGAACTCTAAGTTGAAGTGATTTCAGGTACCCATAGGTTTTCGAGTACTGTCTAGACTTGTCATATTCTTCATACCTTGACCTCTTGGGTTGTTTCGTCAATGATTGTTGGAAATTGATAAGGTTGACAGATTATT
Source organism: Iris pallida (assembly GCA_029216955.1). Lineage (NCBI taxonomy): Eukaryota > Viridiplantae > Streptophyta > Magnoliopsida > Asparagales > Iridaceae > Iris > Iris pallida. The sequence continues at coordinate 41,741,646 of JANAVB010041219.1, read as the reverse complement.
CGGTAACATGTTATTTGAGTCACGGAGCCGAAAGTCCACTGCAGTCAGATATATACTGGCGGGGTAGGGATCCTAGGCAAAGTGATTATAAATAGCTATATGTTCCCGGACAACATGGAAACTATATTCTTTTTATTTGTTCTCGAGGATCACAAATCCTTGCATGTTCATCGTGATTTGATACAAATACCTCCTGAGTATTGCGTATGTCTCCTAAATCAACCCTTGCTAAATTTTCTTTCTAACGTTCCTCAAATTGTATAACGGGGCTCGCTACCCGCGCTGCACGGACGCCAACCTGGTTGATAACGCATTATGGCTCAGAGACAGCCTATGGCTCAGAGACAGCCGTTAAGTTAAATGACAAGTCAATACGAAATGGTCGTGGACAATCCCATCGTATACGGGAGGTAGACGGCACGATCGAGGGGGAGGAATATCGTAGCCGTGAAGAAGAAGGGATTCCGCGGCACGAGCGAGGGGGAGGAAAATCGTGGCCGGCCTAGGCAGAATCAAAATGGCTTACGGGTTACCTTGAGTGGGGGCTCGGCCACTCAAAGAGACGTAAGGCCTGGCATTTCAAGAGACTATCAAGGTGTACCAGCCATCACGCTTCGATAGGTGAGAATGCAAAAAGGGGTAGTTCAAAAGACTATCAAGGTGCATCCGCACGCTATGATAGGTGAGAATACCAAAGAGAATGTGTCCAAAATGACTTGTGATGCCAGCGATCGGTGCATATAGATTAAGTGGGCTTTGCTGGTGGCAATCCACGTGCAAGTCCTTGCATTGAAACAAAGTAGTCTAAGTTAATTAAATAAAGTGCCTTATGCACATATTTGAAGAGTAACACACCAAATGATAAAGAGTAATTCATGCAAATGAGTTAGAGAACGTGCCTACGATGTGCTAGAATCTGAGGTAGGAACACGCTGTAGGCCTCAAAAATGACAGTCACGCTGAGTTGATCAGAACAAGTCCACCAGTCACGCTGAGTTGATCAGAACAAGTCCACCAGTCATGCTGAGTTGATCAGGACAGAGTCAAAAGTCTCGCTCAGTTGATCAGGACAATATTTACAAATCACGCTGAGGGACAGCTCATCATTTGACAGAGAGTCATTATGACTGACAGCACGACAGTCGAAGAATGTCTTCTTTTATGCCACATATGCACAGAACTCGAGCGATCATAGCCGCCTATTGCGTGACTTTTTGAAATCTTCTTCAGCAAGACTCAGCCTTCACCAAGTTAGCGTACCAAAAGAGCTTCTTGTCATTTAATGCGACTGACAAAAGCAATCACTGTCAGAGATTTTGTGTCAGTCGAGGCACGTCGAATCAAGACAGCTGGCAGTCCTATCTCAAGTCTGCGTGTATTTTGAGCTTTCTATCTCAAGTTTGCGTGGATTCTGAAGTTTTCTCCCCTCAAGTCTGCGTGGATTCTGAAGTTTTCTTCACCAAATCTGCGTGGATTCTGAAGCTTCCTGCCCCAAGTTTGCGTGGATTTTGAAGCTTTCTACCCCGAGTCTGCGTGGATTTCATCAAATTGGAGTACGTGGCAGTCATGCCACTGATCTCTCACCTGCGTGTCCTGTAACTTGCACACGACTCATGCATGATTGCCATGTGTCCAACAGTTACAGGCCACGTCCAGTAACTGCTCACAACCTTGCGTATGTTAAATCCTGCATGATTTTCAACTAAGCACAGGCTGTGAAGACAGTTATCTTTTCAGTTATTATTTTTGACTCTATAAATAGAGTTCTTTTTCTCATTCATGGTACAGATACATAGTTATCTACTGTCAAAATTTTGAGAGCTTTTCTTCTTCGCATAGTCCAAGGGATAAAGCGATCGTCTTCTAGATCGGATTCCTACAGTTGTAATTTTCCCAGATACACAATAAATAAAGGAATTTATTTATGGAAAACACACGCACTCGACATTGAAAGTTTATATGAATTGTTGACTAACTTGGTTTACTTTGGACAGGGAAGGCCGGACGGTAAGTATGGGTAAGTCGTGCATGTATTTCCATACAAATACTTGAATTTGGCAACACAGGATAGGTTATGAATATGTCATGAAACTGATCCTAAGGCAAGATTAGAAAGACAATGAATGATAGACGGAGCACAAAAGTAAATAGAATGTGTTTGGTAATAATAGCATTGTGGGCGAGCTAGCCTCCCCACCAGTGCATAACAATGTACTGATAACCCCACAGTTTGCTTGCAGGACGCAGGAGTCATCATCGGGTGCGGAGCTTTCCTCGAACGTGCTAAGGCGCGGAGCTAACTCTGGGGCCTTGGAGCGTTGTAAGAAGCTGAAGCACCATATACAGGACATAATGTATCGGAACATCGCTATGAATCATTCCATGTTGTAAGCCACTTGGCACGCCTTTTATGTTTCAGAGAGAGAGAGCTTGAGAGACTTGTAAACTCGGCCTAGCGCCGCTTGTAAACTTCTTGAATGTCAATAAAGAGTTTGAATTCGTTTCAATTTGTGTTCATTTACTTTTTGCTGTAAATGGGGACACTCTGTGCGACTCTGTGGCCTAGCTCAAATCGGCCGTTTTTGGGATTAGCCTTGCACGGGCGCAACCTAGGCCCGTGCGGCATCACGCCTTAGCGAGGACGATCGCTCCTGCGAGAGCGGGGCGTGACAGATTAGTATCAGAGCACGGCTTTACGTCCTTGGACTTTTTTTCGATTCTCTCAGTTTTGAAAGCTCGTTTTGAAACAAAAGAAGTGTACGCTCTCTCTCTCTTTATGCCTTGGGATGTTCCATACAATAAGTCTAATATTTTCAAAAGCTTGTACAAGTACTCGGATGAACGGAAACGATAGGCGAAGGCCTTTGTGCCAAACCATGACGGACTCAAGTCGAAAGAAAACTAAAATGCTAGAAGTTAGCAAACGCAAGACGTGCTTGAATAACCTTACGCTGACAATGGCGAACGAGTACACGAGACCAAAGTATAGTTCGAACAGGATGGTTATGCACGCAGCATTTTGGCTAAGTTGTGCGGAGTATCGCGCACCTCGACTTTTTGGTGCAATCGAGTTGCGAACGAGATCGATTATCGCTCGAACGAGAATAAGTGAGCGTGCAAACTCGAATACAGTCCGCACGGGATAGCTATGCACACGGCCTTTTGGCTAAGTTGTGCCGCGTGTCGCGTGTTGGCCCAATGATTGTATCATATTTTTTAATATGGTTAATATGTTAAGTTTAGCATTTCATTATCACTAATCTTTATACTATCGCTATAGCATTTCTACTTATACTTATACCTTTGGTGATACAGTAGAAACTCTATAAAATAATACACTTGGGACCACCAAAATTTATTAATTAAAAGAGTTATTAATTAATCGATAAATTAATAATTATTAATTTATATATTAATTAATATTTTATTAATTTATAGTAAAATACTTACGTAATTTACAAACACCTTTCAAGCTTCCACTTAATTATTGTATACAATGCATGTGTATATCAAATGAAGGGCCCAATTTGAAAGAAACCTTCAATCTTCCACCTTATTATGCTTCTTGTGTTCAGTGTATCATTTTATGGACATTAAAAATATTTTCAAGAAACCTTCAATTCTTGAGTCATTTTTCAAGAAACCTTCATAAATCATTCATGTAATATGCTATATATAAGGAATTATTAATTTATATTTTATATGGGGTCTGAAGAAATTATCAAAAATGTATTATCTTATAATTTTAGCGAATTATTAATTTAGCACCCTATCCCCGAGTCGGGACCGGCCAAAAATATTATCTTAGAGAGTTTATTAAATAATCGAGTATTAATTTATGGAGTTTCTACTGTATGTGCCTATTGGTTTACATATTAGTGATATGAGCTTATCTATCTTAAATTTAATCGGGTTGCCAAAATCAAAACTATGTTTTTGATTGTGGTCATTCAATTAAGTTTAATCATTATGATATCACTAACATTTATGCTATCACCTTAGCACTTATACTTAAACTCAGTATTGTCCTAATGTGCATTAAACTTATCATACTTGCTAATATGTATATTGCTTTGTTCGTCTAACATGTACATACAGAAAAGCAATAAGCAAGATCAATATGGACATATGCAATAAAGAAATCATGGTGGGCCAAAGACGACGGTTCGGGGGCGAAGCCCCCGAAAGGTATTCAGTTTTCACAAACTGGATATCTTTGGACAGCTACCGTCAAGGGAAAAAGCCAGCACCTATCAAAGGAAGAAGCCAAGCCATGCCATCATCATTTCATGACTCTGAAGAAGCCTGCACCTGCCTAAGTATATCTGGAGTCTGTAATGAGTCTTAGGAATAATTGTAAACACAAGAAATGGATGGCAAAATTGAAAGCTAGGGCAGAAATAAGCCCAGGATCATTTTTTGGTGGAAAACGGCATACCGACGGTATACCGGCGTATACCGACGGTATAGCGGTTTTTGTTCACAGAAAGTTTCTGTTTACAAAACCGGCATACCGCCGGCATACCGGTCCATACCGAAGGTATACCGCTTCTGAAACGTTGAAATTCCAACGGTCGGATTTCCAGCCATTAATGATCCCAACGGCTATATTTCTAGCCGTTGCAATCCCAGACCGGTATACCGCCGGTATGTCGGATCATACCGGTGGTATGCCGGTTCGTGACTGAAAAGTTGCCTTTGGCTTCTTTTCAAGCTTTGGTTATAAATAGCCTTGAACCCCTTCATTCAAGGTTGATGCTTTGAGCCTAAAAATTTCTAAACCACCAAAGCCTATCCACATACAACTCTACAAAGCTTTCATTTGCCATCCACATATTGTGTTAGAGTTATTGAGTTGAAAAGTGAGATCTTCATCTTATTGTATAAGGAGATCAAAACCTATTGTGAAAGGTTGAAGTTGGAGAGTCTTCGTATCCAAACTCTCGGTTGAAGTTGGAGAGTCTTCGTATCCAAACTCTCGGTTGAAGTCGGAGAGGCCTTCGGATTAAAGCTCTCGTGTAAGAAGTTGGCGAGTTCTTCGGATCCAAACTCGTGTGTAACTATTTGCTCAAATAGTGGATTAAATCCGGAGAGAGTTCCGGGACTGGATTGCCTCTAGGGAGGATACCAGGATACATCGGGTGTCGGTATTGTTATTGCTTCTTCTCTTGCACTTATATTTTTAAATTGTCAATTAGCTTGTGCTAAGTGCTTGATTAGTTAGCTTGACCCTATTTACCCCCCTCTAGGGTTCCTACATCGCGCACCTCGACTTTTTTGTGCAATCGAGTTGCGAGCGATATCAAGTACCGCTCGATCGGGAACAAAGCTACACTTAGAGTGTATATCGATAGGAACGCTATCAAACTAACGCTTAGACGTGCACGGAAGATTGATTTGGATTTTAAGAAATAGTACGAACGACTTAGTGCGTCGATACGACGTGAGCGATTACGCTAGAGATTCGTCGAACGAATCTGAAATATGTCTAAGCAAATGATGCGAATGTGATTATGGATTAAATTGGATGGCTCAAATCCGAGTGGTGTATGGATTTTCTTGGAAATCATTCGAGCAAAATTGAGGATTACGAGTAACGACGAGTATGTCGGCGAAGCGATGCGATCACGCAAAGCCTTAGAACGTGTCACGCTTGTTTGGTCGTGACTTCGAATGTCCCGAACGAGATGTCGTTCGGACAAATTGTCAATGGGCAACGTAAATTAGAAAACGACTCTGAACGATGAATAAAGATGTATGTCTTGATCGAGGAAGCTAGAGGATAGCACTTGTGATTTCGGATTGGATCAAATGAAATGTGACTTGAGTTTTGGAGAACGATATTGAAACTAGCTTGAGGAATAGCGATCGAACTTGATCTTGGATTGAATCGAATGGAATTGTGGTATATCCAGTTCGGACAATAGCATCAGTCGTACGACTCGAAATTGGTTGCAAAGAAAGATCGTCAGGTTACGCATATCGTCGATGATATTGAGGCGTATCAAAGATCGATATGCGATAACTCGGGGGTACTCTGACTCGGCGAATGACGATCGTACAAATGTCATTATTTCGATGAATGCTATACTCGGGATATTGAAATGTGTCAAGGACAATATAGACGTGGCTCGAGGATTTTCTAGTTGAACGAATGACGGTCAGACTATCGAACCGAGATCTTGGCTTGGATGAAAAATAAAAATGTTTGGATGTGCTTCGTCGACAACCACAATGTTGACGTTCTTGTCTTATGCGAGCGTAACTCCAATCTCGCACATGCGTCATGTCGATTAGGGCAATCACTCTGCGTGAGCGCTGGTATGGTGATTCATACAGCGAGGGTGATCGAACTTGCATGGCATGGCAAATTTGATACATCGACTTATGGTTTGACGCGAATGTGGACTCGAGAATGACTTAGCGTGCGTGACGATTGAATTTGAGGATTGCATAGGTCCAATCTGCGTATCGAGAATAAATTAGTCTAGATGCAAGCAAGAGTTACGCCCCGATGAGAATGATTATTCCGTGGGAGCGTTGCATGGTGATTCATGAACCACCGTAGATAATCGGACTCGCGTGAGATTGGAGCGCAACATATTGTCAAAACTATACGACCTCGTGATCGAATACATGAATTGGTTAGAATTGGTGATTTGAATGGATTCGAATACGTGCAACAAATGCATTGATGTGAATAGGTGAACGTGCTCGATGTTAAGAAATCTGAGTGACGCGAGCTTGGGTAGAAAATCCCGTACCACCGACTTTGGTTTGACCCTAGGATTGGGGTCAGTGTTGGCATTGTTGTTGGAGAACTATGATTCCAATCCTGACATTGACTTAGCCTTGAGAAATGGCCTAGCGGTTAGGCGAGACGCCCCTGTTTCAAGAGTTAGCAATCGAAAGATTGATCTTAGGGATTGGTGTGGATGGATGAAATGGTTCAAGAATAGGAAACCCTGCTCACGAGATTCGACTGACATGCATATATTTCAGGGACGCCGGAGTATGTGCACGATGCGACTCGAGTGAGAATGATGAATTCTCTATCACGCGGTTTGGTAAAGGCATATATTTTGGGGACGTCTGGAATGCGTGCACGATCCAACCAGGTGATACGTTGAATTCCAAACGAGACTCGAGAAATGGAAAGTATCGGGGATTGAGATCGTCTTAAAAGAAAGGAATGATATTAGTACGAGCGTGGCTCGGAATCAAAGAAACGTGTAGGCGGAATGTGCGTGAACGACGACGAGATTGGCCCCAAACGAAGGGAATGGATGATGCGCAAGTAAAGTTGGTATAACGAATTGAATTATTGGTTAGAAGACGTACTCGATGATAGTGCAATACTTGGTCTTGAATCGGACGAGAATTACTTAGACTTGGTCGACTCTGCTAAGAAGAAATCATACTGATTTCGTGGACAATAACGCTTGAGAAGCGAATCGGGTCATCTCGATGACCGAGATAAACGATAGTGAGATGCACACGAGTTCGACTTTAAATCGAAGTTAGCAAAATGATCGACAAATCGAAACTATCACGAGTAGCTTGTCCGACTTCGCTAATCGCTAAGCTTGGTTGAAATGTAAGTATTCGAGGGACGCCTTGACTATGTACACGATCCAAACTCAGCGATATGATGAACTCGAATGTAGCTGCAAGTGGACGTTGAGATGCGCATAAACGAATGTGTGAGTTTGCCTCAGCTTACGACTCTCGAGTTTGATAAATTATAACGTACCTCGTGCGACTATTTCAGTCCCATGACACGTCGAAATAGCAACCAAGTCGAAGAAACACGACAATTGAACAAGTACCATCAACTCGTAAATCAGGGAAAAGTCATTCAATAAAATTCACCAAACGCATGCAACATAAAACTTGGAAGGATAACCGAACATAGTTCGATACCATCGAGCGATAAAGTCATTCGATAGGGATTGTCTAAGATACGCACACGACATGAGTTAGGAAACGGTAGGATGACCTGCACTCAGGAAGTCTCGAGGACGAGACTTGTTTTGAGTGGTATATTATGTAATGACCCACTCCGTCCTAGCGGAATGCCGATTCAAACGGCAAGTGCAACGACTCAAACGAGCCGTCGACCCGAAGAGTTGGCATCGACCTGATGAAGAATCGATGCAAGGCTTACATTGGCCCGTCAAAGATGAATCCAGACTTAGACTTTCAAAGGCGCGCTCGGAGTATCGCTTGGCCGATGCGAACATCGCTAAGGTGGGTGGCTCCTATGAACCCGTCTTTGCTTAGCCTAGACACATAACAATACGAACACTTTTGCTAGAATCGCTAGACGATGACACCACACATGCTAATAAATGACTCAACGCACCTAGCTAAGGGAATAATCCCATCTTATATGCTTGTATAGAATATGGAAAAGAACATAAAAAATGTGAGAACTCTCGCACCGCACTCTACGCTCGTGCTAAGGCACAAGCTTACATTCAAGTTTCCTATGCGTTCAACAATGAAATAATAAATGGTTTACAACAATGAAACGGAAGACTATCGACATAGTCGTTCCGAGTAGAGTATAGCAACATTGGAAGACTTCGGGACCGATGGGTCGCTAAGGCGACTCCCGCATGGGGAGTTGCATAATGAATGAATGAATGAACGAATAAGTGAATGAATGAATCAACGAAAGAATGAATAAATACGTGAATGAATGAATGAATGAATGAATGAATGAATGAATGAACGAATATGTGAATGAATGAATCAACGAATGAATGAATGAATGTGTGAATGAATCAATGAACGAATGGACAAGTGAAAGAAAGAAAAGAATGAATAAATGAAAGATAAGAAGGAAAAGAATGGTTAGCAACAGATATGATGGGCATGTACAACGGAGATCGCTACCCGCGTTGCACGGACGCCAACCTGATAGATAACGCATTATAGCTCAGAGACAGCCTATGGCTCACAGACAGCCATTAAGTTAAATGACAAGTCAATACGAAATGGTCGTGGACAATCCCATCGTATATGGGAGGTAGACGGCAACATTGAGGGGGAGGAATATCGTGGCTGTGAAGAAGAAGGGATTCCGCGGCACGAGCGAGGGAAAGGAAAATCGTGGCCGGCCTAGGCGGAATCAAACTGGCTTATGGGCTACCTTGAGTGGGGGCTCGGCCACTCAAAGAGACGTAAGGCCTGGCATTTCAAGAGACTATCAAGGTGTACCAGCCATCACGCTTCGATAGGTGAGAATGCAAAAAGGGGTAGTTCAAAAGACTATCAAGGTGCATCTGCACGCTATGATAGGTGAGAATACCAAAGAGAATATGTCCAAAATGGCTTGTGATGCCAGCGACCGGTGCATATAAATTAAGTGGGCTTTGCTGGTGGCAATCCACGTGCAAGTCCTTGCATTGAAACAAAGTAGTCTAAGTTAATTAAATAAAGCGCCTTATGCACATGTTTGAAGTGTAACACACAAAATGATAAAGAGTAATTCACGCAAATGAGTTAGAGAACGTGCCTACGACGTGCTAGAATCTGAGACAGGGACACGCACTCGACATTGAAAGTTTATATGAATTGTTGACTAACTTGGTTTACTTTGGACAGGAAAGGCTGGACGGTAAGTATGGATAAGTCGTGCATGTATTTCCATACAAATACTTGAATTTGGCAACACGGGATAGGTTATAAAATATGCCATGAAACTGATCCTAAGGCAAGATTAGAAAGACAATGAATGATAGACGGAGCACAAAATTAAATAGAACGTGTTTGGTAATGATAGCATTGTGGGCGAGCTAGCCTCCCCACCAGTGCATAACAATGTACTGATAACCCCACAGTTTGCTTGCAGGACGCAGGAGTCGTCATCGGGTGCGGAGCTTCCCTCGAACGTGCTAAGGTGCGGAGCTAACTCTGGGGCCTTGGAACGCTGCAAGAAACTGAAGCACCATATACAGGACATAATGTATCGGAACATCGCCATGAATCATTCCATGTTGTAGGCCACTTGGCACGCCTTTTATGTTTCAGAGAGAGAGAGCTTGAGAGACTTGTAAACTCGGCCTAGCGCCGCTTGTAAACTTCTTGAATGTCAATAAAGAGTTTGAATTTGCTTCAATTTGTGTTCATTTACTTTCCGCTGCAAATGAGGACACTCTGTGCGACTCTGTGGCCTAGCTCAAATCGGCCGTTTCTGGGATTAGCCTTGTACGGGCGCAACCTAGGCCCGTGCGGCATCACGCCTTAGCGAGGACGATCGCTCCTGTGGGAGCGGGACGTGACATGGATAACCCGTGCCATAATGGCACAGACACGAACCCGACCTTCTCGACGTAGGCGTGTAGGCACCGGGCCAGCGCCAGGGACCCGAGTCCGACATAGGCAGACACGACAAAGACCACGGTGGCAGCGTGGGGCCTCATGGAGGCCAAGATGCGCAGGGCCATCACGGGACGTCCGAGGGTGGCGAGGCCCGAGACGGCAGTTGTCCAGGAGACGACGTCCCTGTGCGGCATTCCGTCGAACACCCACAGGACGTGGTCGGCGGAGCCGCGTTGAAAGTAGGTGGTGAGAGGACTGTCTGCACGAAGGGGTCGGGTTGGAATCCGAGGAGGAGGGCGTGTGCGTGGAGCGACCTGGTGGCGGCGGCGGCGGCGGCGGCGGTGTTGAGCAAAAAAAAGAAGGTGTGGGAGTCCGGAGGGACGCGGCTGCGGAACATTTGTGAGTAGATGGAGAGTGGATCGGCGGAGATGGCAATGACGGTGTTGAAGGAGAAGGAGTTGGGGTTGATCATGGAGGAGAAGAGGGAGGCGGCGAAGGAAGGGTCGGCGTCGGCGGCGCGGTGGAGGAGGTTGCTTGCGACGAAGGGGTTGCGGAAGAGGACGACGACGACGGCGTGGGCGGGGATGGAGCGGAGGCGGCGAAGGGAGCGGCGGTACAAGAGGGGCTGGAGGCGGGGGTGTCGTTGGAACAACCGGTTGCTCCGCACCCAACATGGGACCTCCTCCTCTCTTATAGAGAGAGGGACAATTTAGTCCTTTCATCATCGTTGAACCAAAGTACATGGGTCGGACCAAAAATTCACTATGCTTTATATTATAGATTGCTAGAGCTTGTAGAGAAGAGAAGGGGGAGTAGAGCCGCAGAAGAGATCAGGAGATTGGAGATTTGGCCGGGTCTAAAACGGACAAAGGAATTTCTTCCACAGCTGGTCCAGTCGGTTGGATGGGATGTTTGGAAATGGCTCATTATTGTGGGAGAAATAATACAAGAAGACTAATTTCTTGTTGGACAGGTAATTACTTTGAATATTAATCTATCCTAATATTATATTTTATATTAGAAGTATTATTATTATTTTTGTAACACCTTCTTATCTAAGAAGCTAAATTACAACTTGATACCCTCAACTATTCGAGTTTTTCAACTTGATATCCTAAACTTTAATAGATATCAACTTGATACTCTAAATTTCAAAAATAACAAAATTGTCCTATTCTCTCCCCCCCCCCCCCTCCACCGGCTACCCCACCGCCGCCGCACCCCTCCCTCCCGCGGCTGCACCACCCCCACGCCCTCCCGGCCCCCTTCCCGTGCCGTGTTGTGCCTTAACTTGCCTCCCCCCCCCCCCTCCGTCACCCCCTCCACGCGGCCTACCGCGCTCGGAGAGAGAGGAGGGGGGAAGATTAGGAGCATGGCGCAGAGAGGGGGCCGGGGGCATGGGGTGGTGCAGCCGCAACAAGGAGACGAGGCCCGGGAGGGTGCAGCCGCGGGGTGGGGGCGGCGGGGGTGGTGACATGACAGCCGGTGGGGTGGAGGGGGGAGAGAGAAGAGGGCAAATTTGTAATTTTTAAAATTTAGAGTATCAAGTTAATAACTATCAAAGTTTAGGATATCAAAGTTGAAAAACTCGAATAATTGAGGGTATCAAGTTATATTTTAGCCTACCTAAAAATATAATTATTTATGGATAAACAACTAAACAAGTTATTTATTCACTCACTTTCCTGTTTAGAAATATTATTATTTAAGGTGAAAGAGGGAATTCTGATTCAAACGGTTAATATCTTAATCGTTTCCATGGAGGATTAGATAAATTTTTATATTTTATTTAGAATAGAATTTTACATGTAGGTGGTGGTAAGTAAGTATTAGGCTCATGGTCGCTCTTTAATAAACAAAGTCCATTTTCTCCTGCTTGGTCACGGTCAGCATGAAGAAGAACCCTTTGCGCGAGAATAGTCGTCTCCCTGCCAAGATCGTCACCATTGTTGGCAAAGTCCCCGTCCCTCAAGAAGCCTATCTACGGCTTCTGCAGGGGCTCGGAAGAGAACTACATGAATGCCAAGTACTTTAGTATGATCGACATCAACATTCTGATGCAGAATTTCACGGTCACCTTCGAGACCGACAACTCCAACCTTTGGATCCCGTCTGCCAAGTCCACTTCTCAGTGAGTTGACGAAACATATGGTGTTAATACATTGAATTTTTTATTTTGTGTGTTTCTAAATACGTATAGCTTGTATTTTCCATGTTAAGTACAAGTTTTGGGTCGACTACGAAGAATGATTAGTTGTCGTCCTTTTCATTTCATGGTTTTATTGAAGGAGTCCATTTTTGTTCACCCACCAATACCATAGTGTTTGTTTACCCTCTATCACATGGAGACATATGGCAAATAAAACCACAAATCTATTTTAGAGAGTGTACAAAATCACTCTTAAAGTGGTTTTATTTGCCATATGTCTCCATGTGATAGGGGAGGTGAACAAATACCATGGTATTGGTGGGTGAACAAAAATAGACTCTAATTTACTTCTTGAGGAACTCAATTTTTTGTTCATATATATATAAACAAAAAAAAAATATATACCTCTTGAGGAACTCAATTTTTTGTTCATATATATATATATATTGAGTTCCTCAAGAAGTATATATATATATATATATATATATATATATATATATATATATATATATATATATATATATATATATATATATATATATATATAGGGACAATTTATGAAATGTCCAAAAACTAAAAAAAATTTATGTAAAACCCACCGCTTAAAAAACTTTCATCGCGTGTCTAGAATTAGAGAAACTTATCCAAAGCGGGTTCCAAATGACCCTTTTGTCCTTCCTTTTAATTTATTGAAAATATCCACGAAACTGCTCTTAAAAAAAAACGTTTCGATACTTCATCTTCTTCCATACGCTGCTCCATACGCTGCTCACTTTTCTCCTCAAAAATCTTCAAAAACTCGTCGAAAAATTTCGGAAAGACCGGAACAAACGGCAAAAGTGCTAAAACGGAGGTCCAAACATCATTTTTTTGCGATTCTAAAATTTTGGAAGGCCGTCTAACTGTAAAACAGTTACTTTCAGTCTTCTCGACGATACGCTCATTTTGCGACAAACGGGACCTCGTTTCGACCTCCCAGTCAAAAGTTATGGCCCTCCAAAGTTTCAGCTGACCATAAAATGCAGGAGAATGACCATTCTCCGTGTTAGAACACGAAAAATATTAATTTCGTATGAGGGTGGTCATTCTCCGTGTTAGTAACACGGAGAATGTCATTCTCCGTCTTAATTTACACGGAGAATAGTCATTATCTGTGTTAGTAACACGGAGAATGGCATTCTCCGTCTTAATTTACACGGAGAATGACCATTCTCCGTGCTAAATTACACGGAGAATGACTATTCTTCGTCTTAATTTACACGGAGAATGCCATTCTCCGTGTAGTTTATCACGGAGAATGGTCATTCCAGTGTTAAAACACAGGAGAATGACCATTCTCCGTGTTAGAAATACGGAGAATGGCCATTCTCCGTGTTAGAAACACGGAGAATGTCATTCTCTGTGTTAAATAAAACGGAGAATGACGTTCTCCGTGTTAAACAAAACGGAGAATGGTCATTCTCCGTGTTAAATAAAACGGAGAATGGTCATTCTCCGTGTAATGTAGCACGGAGAATGGTCATTTCAGTGTTAAAACGCAGGAGAATGACCATTCTCCGTGTTAAATAAAACGGAGAATTGCCATTCTTCGTGTAATATAGCACGGAGAATGACCATTCCAGTGTTAAAATGTAGGAGATGGTCATTCTCCGTGTTAGAAACACGGAGAATGTCATTCTCCGTACACGGAGAATGACATTCTCCGTGTTAATTTACACGGAGAATGGTCATTTCCAGTGTTAACACGTAGTTCTCCGTGTAATTTAGTTTTTTTCAGGAATAAAGAGTTTCGTTCTTCTTTCAAAGCGATGATAATTCTTATAGAAAAGAAGAAAAAAGATCTCCTCTCCACAATTAACCTAATCGTCGAAAAACTTCAAATGTCTTCACGATGAAGATGATGATGATGATGACGAGCGATGATCTGAGTTCGACCGAAGAAAAGCACACCGAACTACGAACGATCTTTGCGATCTCTGCTGAAGATGAGAGCAATGGAATTCAGATTTTCCGTGAAGAAGAAGAAGACGAAAATCGCAATCCAAATCTGAGTTTTTCGAATTCAAATACATATAGATGACCAATTCGCGCGGAGGGGTAGTTTCGGTATTAAAAAATAGCAGTTTCCAGCGGGTGGCATCTAAAAGGGAATCTTGGAATATTTAACATGAAAATACTTAATTCTGGGTATTTCATAAAACTCTTCCAGCGGGTGGGCATTTCATAAAAGCCCACCCCGAAATTGGGTTTCTCAGCAATTTTCTCATTTATATATATATATATATATATATATATATATATATATATATATATATATATATATATATATTGGGTGCTGCTATTAGCATTCCTAAAATGTGATTCGGCACTCCTCTTTAATTTTTTAACATTTAAATTTCAAATTTATTCCTGCATTAATATTATTGGCACTCCTAATATGTCATCCTACACTCCTTCCTCCATATATGTACAAATTAATGCTAAATTTAATGCAGGGGTAGATTTGTAATTTGATTGTTAAATTTTTTAAAGAGAAGTGCTGAATGATATTTTTGGAGTGCTTATAGTAGTACCCTATATATTTTGGAGTAGTTTTGTCATCCAATAATTCGATTCATTTTCAATTAGGTCTTGCCTTAGCCTCTTTAGGGGTTATTACTTCCTTAGTAGCTCAACACATGTACTCTTTACCTGCTAATGCATTCATAGCACAAGACTTTACTACTCAAGCTGCGTTATATACTCATAACCAATACATCGCAGGATTCATCATGACTGGAGCTTTTGCTCATGGAGCTATATTCTTCATTAGAGATTACAATCCAGAGCAAAATGAGGATAATGTATTGGCAAGAATGTTAGACCACAAAGAAGCTATCATATCTCATTTAAGTTGGGCCAGCCTGTTTCTGGGGTTCCATACCTTGGACCTTTATGTTCATAATGACGTCATGCTCGCTTTTGGTACTCCGGAAAAACAAATCTTGATCTAATTTAGTTTCACATCTTTCATTGACATTTTTTTTCCCTTCATGAAGGACGTCATGTAGGTCAGGTATTTCTTGGTTGTGGTTCACTCATGTGCAGGTGTGGTGCGAGCGACCTGTTGTAGCAGGTCACGCCATCCCGCAATCTTTTTTGTGCCATCCGGAGTCTCTTTTAGAAATTGTTCCCTAGCAAAGGCGTCCCCATGTGATTGTATTTTGTTAACTCGCCACGGGAGAAATCTCACACCTGCAGGATATGTAGAGAACCCATCCAATTTCTTCTCCAGATTTTCGCTAGGTGTTCCACCTGATGCTCTACATGTTCATGTGCTAACGTTGCACACGCGATGTGTGTGGCCCGGCCACTATACTATGAACCAAATTTATCTCACTACCAAAATAAGTCATATTAGCGACATTTTCAGCGACTCCAAGACCAAACATCGCTACATGCTACAAATTTTTAGCGACTACATAGAAACATGTTGCGACGAGTTGCGACTACTGTGAGCTAATATGGAAATAGTCGTCGCTAAGAGTTGCCGAATATCGCAAATCGGAGACATCTAGTGACGTGTTTAATGTTACAAGTTGCATAGTTAACGATGTTGAGCGACATTTTATGAGGTTGCTAAAAAAATAATACCGTCAGAATATAAAGCCATCTTCTCCCATTCATTTTCACTTTTTCAATTCTCTCTCGAAAATTTAGTTCTCCCAAAATTTTGATCCTCCACTCACCAAAGACCCCCCTCCCCCGAGCCCCCCTCCATCGAGCCCAATGCTCTTCGACTCCCCATCGACGACCTCCCACATCTCTTAAGCTGGTTACGACATCGCGGCCACCACCATCGTTACTATATCGCGGCCATCGCAACCGTCGATATACTCAGACCTCCTCAACTTGAATATTATGATATCGGTCCTCCTCCTTCTGGTGCTACTACCAGTCGTATCGATCAAATGGGAAGTATCATGGAGAATATTTGGAGGTAGATGAGAGGGCTTTCGGAGAGGATATATCCTTTTGTTGATTCCGCTCCTCCTACTTACTCTTGCTTGTCTTGTTGCTCCTTCTACTGCTCCTCCTGCTACGTTTCAGAGGACATCCAGTACATGTTGACGACATTCTTATCAGACTGGATGCACATCTAGCAGTTCAGTCATCGCCAGCTCTAGATTCTCCAGTGATTTTAAGTACATTTGTATTGTTCATTGTTGTTCTACTTATTAGGATTATACTTTTTTAGAGACTTCATTGTACTATATGAATACTTGACTTGTATTATATGAGTATTTGATTTTATTTGAACTTCATGTTGGAGTAATAGCTTCGTAGAACAGAAGTTAGGATCGTTGCGGCGTGTGAATCACTGTCCTCAAGAAAAGATTCGCCCCTTATCGTAACTGTAAGGCTCGAACGACGACTTTCCTCCAGGATACAACAACGAGTTACAGATAGCAGTACCTATCTGCAACCTACAATCGAACAGGAAAGAAGACGAACGGCAGCGTTTCTGATCTCTCTCTATTTGGTGGTTTTGGATCTCAGCGGTGTGTTCTTTCTGTGAAGAACGAATGAATAAATAGAGTTGCAAAACTCTAATACTGTTAGATCGTGAACCAAATCTCAGGAGGAGAATCAGGAACGTGTATGAGACGTGTTGAATGAGTAGTAGCGGTTAAATAATGGACCGCATAAATTGCGGGCTCACTACTAAGAGAAAAAGCAAAAAGTAGGGTCGTGTCCCGCCTACGTGCGAGGCTAAACGGCCCGGATTTGCACCTCCCCTGCGCGTGCGACGTGCCCGCACATGCACATTAAGGTTTTCTGGAGCTTCCCTCCAAACCGGGTGCATTCTAGCCCAATGCCCCCCGGGCGCGCGAGCACCCCTCTTACTACCCACTCATCACAACCATGTAGAAGGTGTAAACATATATATACCCACTCACAAGTGTGGATTTTAAGCGATGTTGGACTAAACAAAAGTCTCTTTCCTTTTGTCTATGGTGTATTTGAAATACTTACAAAGTGGAACTAAAACAAGAGTTCCAACACTTCATTGTACTATATTTTGTGTGATGAGAATGTAATTACTTTATGTTGCATTTTGTCGTGATTTACTTTACATTTGTTTATATTCTTATGATCATTTTATTGTGACTAATTATGATTATGTATACTATGGAGAACAATAGTTGTATTAAAAAAGTAGGGGAAAAAAAGAAGATAATCCTTTTAGCTACATAAGACGACATAATATATAGGGATGGATTATTCCGTTGCTATTAATAAATTTTATGTATCAAATTTATGTAGTTTAACTCCAGTGATGCATAGCGATGGAATTATCCGTCGCTAGGGATGCCGATGACAGATTAGCGACAAAATATTTCGTCGCTAGCAATAAGTTTTTATGTATCAAATACATAAATTTCATTGCGAGTTACGCCATTGATACCATCGCTACCTCATCGATTGACCTATATATGTCGCTAACTCTTCCGTTGCAGATCTGTAGCTAGTCCATCGACCCGCTGACGTCTTAGCTGTGGATTTTTAGCAATGACATTCTTCTTTCCGACCAATTTTCTCCATTGGTATTATGTCGCTATCCGTTAGCAACAAAATTTGTATAAATAGTGACGAGTTTTTCATCGCTATTTTCATTTTTTTTTTGTAATTGACGACAATGGCGACGGAGCCACAACACACTCGTTTCTCGCTTGAGATCTTTCTTTGATATGCGTTTAGCCATTGCTAGTTAGCGATGAGCTGGGTACATCGCCTACTAGTCGTCGCTATTGTGCTGTACTTTTGTAGTAACATTGCTCATATAGTGTAACCATCAAAGAGTAAGAACTTAGAGGTCAACAACTGTGACCTTCAATACAACAATTCGAGACAATTGTGATCCTTCAATTCATCTTGGTTTAGTTACAGCGGAAATGAAAAAGCTGCCAGAATTGTTAGCTCCGAATTATAGATAGTAGGTATATATAGGCGTAGACAATCCAAGCTAATTACGTGCTTATATATCTACAAATTATAGATAGTAGGTATATTTATGTGATAGCAGAATGTAACGTCCCAAATGTTACACCCCGTCCGAGGCCTAGTTGCATAACCTTTTCGCGGACTAAGGTTATGCGGGAAGCTTCCAGAACATTCTATAAGATGACGAAAGGCTCTAGAAGATTGTGGATCTCTCCGGAAGGCCCAAGATCGTTCTAGGAGGCCCAAGAAGCTTCTGGAAGGCCCTTGAAGTTTCCTTTTATATTGCTAGAGAATAAACCTGGAATATGCCATTCCAGTTATGGTAGAATGTAATAATCCTTGGAATATTCCTTTCAAGACTTTCCTTGTATTGCTCTATGAGCACTTATAAAAGGGGGAGGCTCTCATTTGTTCCTCACCACCTAAAAATTGTAAGCATTCTCCAAGTCAATAAAGAGATTCTTACTAGTCCCATCTTTGCTCCACTATTCTAGTTTTCTTAGCGATCTAGTTAAGTCGGGACGGGAAGACTTGCACGAGTCTTTGAGGAGAAAGACAGTGCGCCGCACGGGACGAAGTGCTAGCAAAAATACTAAGTCCGTGACAAGTGGTATCAAAGCAAAGGTTCGATCGCCGTCATGTCTTCGACCGAAGCCATCATCAACGAGGAACCCGCACAACCCTCATCGCCTAAGGAGAAGGCGAAAACCTCGAGGAAGGGCAAGAGCAAGGAACCGTTGGTGGAACGGGCTCTTGGCGAGTTGGCTGACCGGGTTGAGATGCTGGAGAAGGGCGTGACGGGCGTCGAGTATCAAGTGGAGCAGAACCAAGCGGCTCATGAGGAATTCGCCCAGGGTTTGGAGGCAGATATCGCCACGGCTATAACGGAGTTCAGAGAGCATCTCCGCGAGATGCAGGCCGAGTTCGATGAGGAACGAAAGGCCACGAAGGCGGAGATTGCTGAACTACGCAAAGAGCTACAAACCAAGGCGGAGGTCCTCGAGAGGGCCATTGCTGGTGGTCCGACTCCGAGGAGGGAGTCGACGCAGAGGGTGAAGTATCCAGAACCCAAATCCTTCACTGGCGTACGGGACGCGAAGGAGGTGGATAACTTCATCTGGAATGTCGAGCGCTACCTGAAGGCGGTCCGCATCGAGGATGAGACCGACAAGGTAAACATAGCGTCCCTATATTTCTCTGATGATGCTATACTGTGGTGGCGACGCAGGTGCATCGATATATAAAAGGGGCTCTGCAAGATCGAGACTTGGGAGGATCTCAAGAAGGAGATCAAGTCTCAATTCTATCCGAAGAACGTGGAGTATGTCGCGAGATGGAGTTTGCGACAACTCAAACACACCGGGTCCGTCAAGGAGTATGTGGCAGAGTTCACCCGCCTGATGCTTTCCATTTCCACTATGGGCGAAGAGGATCGCCTGTTCCACTTCCTGGAGGGTCTACAACCATGGACGGCACAAGAATTGCAGAGGCAAGACGTGTCAGATGTGAACGTGGCTGTTGCGGCAGCCGAGAAGCTGATGGAGTATCGACGGAATGATGCCCCAAAGCCCAAGGAAAAGACCACCACCAAGTTCAATGGTGGGGGAGCGAAGAAGAACAACGGAAAGGGAGGCCCACCGCCGAAGGACAAGCCGCAAGCAAAGCCTTCGACGGAGCGAAAGATCGAGTGCTATGTGTGCGGTGGAAATCACCTCGCACGGGACTGTACGAACAAGGGCAAGAGGGTGAACGCGGTCCAAGGCAAGGAGGCCGAGGACCAGAAGCCTAAGAAGGGGGCTCATATGGGTGCCCTGCGCCTGTTGAATGCTTTGAAGAGCAAGGCGGTAGTGTCCAAGACCCCGAATCGAGAGCTGATGTACGTGGACGTGAAGATCAACGGCCACAACACCAGGGCGATGGTCGACACGGGAGCAACCCACAACTTTATCTCGGACGCGGAGGTCCGACGCTTGGGTTTGGCGTTGGAAAAAGACTCAAGCACGATAAAGGCAGTCAACTCTGAGGTGCGTCCCGTGCAGGGGGTGGCCAAAGGGGTGAAGATCCAAGTGGGAGACTGGACGGGTGTCACCAGTCTCACGGCAGCACCACTGGACGACTTCAACATGATCCTTGGGATGGACTTCCTCACTTCGGCAAAGGCGGTCCCAATGCCGTATCTGGGAGTCGTCGGGATCATGGAGGAGAGCTCTCCGTGCATGGTGACAACTGTACGAGGCGAGCTTACGAAAGGGAAGGCTCTCTCCGCATTACAACTCAAGAAGGGGATGCGACACGGAGAGATGACTTACCTTGCGGTGCCCAAGACGGAGGAGGCGCCCGTGCAGGGGGATCTTCCGCCTGAGATCGATGACGTCCTTGTGGAGTTCGGGGACGTCATGCCGAGGGAGTTGCCGAAGAGGCTACCTCCGCGGAGGGAGGTAGACCATGCCATCGAGTTGGAGCCGGGCACGAAGCCGCCCGCTATGGCTCCATATCGCATAATCCCGCCCGAGCTGGACGAGTTGAAGAAGCAACTCAAGGAACTGCTGGACACGGGATTCATCAGACCGTCAAAGGCCCCGTATGGTGCACCGGTGCTGTTCCAGAAGAAGAAGGACGGAAGCCTTCGTTTGTGCATCGACTATCGTGCACTAAACAAGGTAACCGTCAAGAACAAATATCCCATCCCGTTGGTAGCGGACTTGTTCGACCAATTGGAAGACGCGAGATACTTCTCCAAACTTGATCTGCGCTCGGGATACTATCAAGTCCGGATTGCGGAGGGCGACGAGGCTAAGACGGCATGCGTGACGAGGTATGGCGCATATGAGTTTATGGTTATGCCTTTTGGTCTAACAAATGCTCCTGCGACTTTTTGTACTTTGATGAACAAGCTCTTTCATCTCTACCTGGATCGGTTCGTCGTGGTCTACCTCGACGACATCGTCATGTACTCAAACACGATGGAGGAGCACATCGAGCATTTGAAGACTGTCTTCCAGGTGCTAAGGAAGAACGAACTCTTCGTCAAGCGGGAGAAGTGCTCATTCGCACAAGAAGAGGTGTCCTTCTTGGGGCACTGGATCGGGCGTGGCAAGATATGGATGGATGGCGCAAAGGTCCAGTCCATACGGGAGTGGGAGGCTCCCACCAAGCCGATGGAGCTGCGATCGTTCCTTGGCTTGGCGAACTACTACCAGCGGTTCATCCGAGGATATTCCGCCATCGCAGTGCCTCTGACCGATCTGCTGCGGAAGGATCGGGCGTGGAGCTGGACGCCCCGATGCGAGGAGGCATTCGAGGCACTGAAGCGGGCTGTGACGGAGGAGCCGGTCTTGTCTCTACCGGACTACTCCAAGGCGTTCGAAGTGCACACGGACGCGTCCGACTTCGCCATCGGTGGGGTGTTGGTGCAGGAAGGGCACCCCATCGCGTTCGAGAGCCGCAAGCTGAATGACACTGAGCGGCGCTACACGGTGCAGGAGAAGGAGATGACCGCGGTCGTGCATAGCTTGAGGACATGGCGGCACTACCTCCTCGGTACCAAGTTCGTGGTCATGACGGACAATGTTGCCACGAGCTACTTCCAGTCCCAAAAGAAGCTATATTCGAAGCAGGCGAGATGGTAAGATTTTCTAGCCGAGTTCGACATGGTGTTGCAGTACAAACCCGGCAAAGAAAATCAGGTGGCCGATGCGCTTAGCTGGAAGGCCGAGCTCGTATCTGTGTGCTTGCTCAAAGGGGACATTCTGGACCGTGTTCGAGTGGGAATCATGGAGGACCCACTAACAATGGCCCTAGTGAAGCTTGCCAAGGAGGGCAAGACGAGAAGGTTCTGGCTGAAAGACGGACTTCTCTACACCAAGGGCGACAGGGTGGTCGTGCTTAGGTGGAGTGGCTTGCGGAGACAGCTGCTCAAGGAGTGTCATGACACAAAGTGGGCTGGACATCCGGGACAGAAGCGAACCTTGGCGCTGCTGGAGGCCGCATACTACTGGCCTCGCATGCGCGAAGATGTGGAGGACTATGTTCGTACTTGTCTTGTGTGCCAACAGGACAAGGTGGATCATCAGAAGCCCGGGGGCCTGCTGGAGCCTCTTCCCGTGCCGAGTCGGCCGTGGGAGAGCATTTCGATGGACTTCATCTCCGCCCTGCCGAAAGTGGGGGCGCTTGGGTCCATTCTCGTTGTGGTGGACCGGTTCTCAAAGTACGCGACCTTCATTGCTGCTTCGACGGACTGCACAGCAGAGGAGGCCGCGCGACTGTTCATCAGCCATGTGGTAAAGTTCTGGGGCATCCCGGTCAACATTGTCAGCGATCGAGACCCCCGCTTCACAGGAAAGTTCTGGACGGAAGTGTTCAAAATCCTCGGGACGGACTTACACTTCTCGACCAGCTTCCACCCGTAGACGGACGGACAGACCGAGCGGGTCAACTCGCTACTCGAGGAGTACTTGCGGCACTTTGTGAGTGCCAACCAGAGGGATTGGGTGCATCACCTCGACGTCGCTCAGTTCTGCTACAATCTTCAACGGAGCGAGTCGTCGCACAACAGTCCATTCGAGTTGGTGATGGGTCGCCAACCGCTTGCCCCGCACACGCTGAATACGGGGTCCTCGAGTAGAAGTCTTGCGGCCAACCAGTTCACTTCAGATTTCAAGGCAAAAGCAGACATTGCCAAGACATTTCTGGAGAAGGCCGCGAGGAAGATGAAGAAGTGGGCCGACGCGAAGCGAAGGCCGGTTGAGTACAAGGAGGGGGACATGGTGCTGGTGAAGCTACAACCGCAACAGTTCAAGGTGTTCCTCAAGGTGCACAAAGGACTAATCCGGAAGTATGAAGGCCCCTTCCCCGTGCTCAAGAAGGTAGGCAAGGTGGCCTACAAGCTTGAACTCCCTGCCAAGCTGAAGATTCATCCAGTCTTCCATGCCAGTTGCTTGAAGCCGTACCATGAAGACTTGGAGGATCCCCAGCACGGAGTTCCGAAGCGACCGACGGCGACCATGACGACTTCCTTCGACAAGGAGGTGGAAGCCGTGCTGGACAGGAGGACCATTCGGCGACGAGGCGCGTCCCCGTATGTGGAGTACCTCATCCAGTGGAAGGGCTTGCCCTACGGCGAGTCTAGCTGGAAACGTGCTGATACGCTGCATCAGTTCGAAGCCGAGATCCAGGCGTTTCTCAGTGAGCATGGTTGACGAGGGCGTCAACGCCTTAGGTGGGGGAGAATGTAACGTCCCAAATGTTACACCCCGCCCGAGGCCCAGTTGCATAACCTTTTCGCGGACTAAGGTTATGCGGGAAGCTTCCAGAACATTCTAGAAGATGACGGAAGGCTCTAGAAGATTGTGGATCTCTCCGGAAGGCCCAAGATCGTTCTAGGAGGCCCAAGAAGCTTCTGGAAGGCCCTTGAAGTTTCCTTTTATGTTGCTAGAGAATAAACCTGGAATATGCCATTCCAGTTATGGTAGAATGTAATAATCCTTAGAATATTCCTTCCAGGACTTTCCTTGTATTGCTCTATGAGCACTTATAAAATGGGGAGGCTCTCATTTGTTCCTCACCACCTAAAAATTGTAAGCATTCTCCAAGTCAATAAAGAGATTCTTACTAGTCCCATCTTTGCTCCACTATTCTAGTTTTCTTAGCGATCTAGCTAAGTCGGGACGGAAAGACTTGCACGAGTCTTTGAGGAGAAAGACAGTGCGCCGCACGGGACGAAGTGCTAGCAAAAACACTAAGTCCGTGACAAGAAGCTTCTGATATCACATAAATATCTAGTTTGAAAGCCACATCCGACAAGTCCGGAGTAAAACTTTGATACAGGAGGGGGTATTAAAGTTTTGATACCCCCTATATATGACAGGTGGGCCCCCCTCAAAATTTATGTATATATATAGGTGTACACGTCTTACGAAGAGGAAGGGGGCCCACCTGTCATATATAGGGGTATCAAAACTTTGATACCCCCTTCTGTATCAAAGTTTTTTTTCCACAAGCCGGTCATCGAACTCGAATGACTTTTGTGGTTACCGAGAAGAGGTATAAGACCCTGGCTGCCTTCTATTTATTTGGTGGAAGTTGAAGTCAGTGGGCCCAACAGACACGTAATACAACGTGCACAAAGTTTCGTGCGTATCGTCGGACATCTCAAAAAAAAAATAAGTTGGTCTATGTGTGCCATAACTCATTAATACCGAAGGGCCCATATAAGAATACTTCATGAGTGTCCCCCCTCACCAACCAAATGAATTCAGAAGACGGTCAGCATCTGGAAACTTGATCTCTAAGATTTGTGTATTTGGTTGTGGAAACTGCGACCAAGGAAAACTAGTACTCGTCGCATCCACAACCCGGCCCTGGCACAGGACAGACAGGACTATCGTCCAGAGCACCAAGATATGAGTGCTCACACATCGTAGTAGAATGACTCAATTAGTAAAGTTGGTTTTTACTTGCATCTTTTGTACGAGTTTGAAGCCTACTGACCCTGTGTTATTTTTTTAAATTTTTTCTACTAAATATTCATTTCCTTCAATCTCTTAGCATCCCATCAGAAAGATTATAACTACGTACAGGGCTGAGAAAGAGGTTGGGTTATTCTATGCAAAGCTAGTTTTGATTGTACCTTGATCTTTATTGTAGGTCAATTCTGGAGGGTCATCTGCGACTCCGATCTGTATTGAAATCACACTGAGTCTGAAGGTTGTCCTAGACATGGTTGTCCAAATCCGAAGTTTTGTCTGACTAAGTAGAACTAATTGCTTTGCAGCTCGATGGCTGTAGAAAATTGATGAGTGCCATTAGGTACTCCCATTGTTTCGAGGCCCTTGTAGGACTGCTGGTGTCCCTCCTCACCAACCAACTACAAGAGAACAGTGGGTATGGAGAATGATACATAGCTATGTACCAACTGTGGACGCTTAATGTCGGCAGTCGGCCATTTAATTTGGTTGCTTTCCGGATTTGTGTTGAGTATCGAATGATCATGCCAATCTAGTTACAGTGTATATGGCTGTTTATTAATTTGGTTGCTTTCTGAAATTGGATTAAAAAACATTAAAAAAAGAAAAAGGAAGTGGAGTATCGAGCCGTGTCGGTTTAGTTAGGGTATTTTGCCATAATTTTATTTATACTTACGTTTTTTTTTTCCAAACAATTTTTTATAGTTAGAAATTTATAAAATCTTTAGAAAAATCTTATTTTGGTGTAACGAAAATTTATTGTCCGAACAAAATTCAAGTACATGCTCGTCTTGAAAGGATCCCTGGATCTTCGGCTAAATACTACTAGCCTGGGAGAAATTATTGGATGGTCCGGCCTCACCAAGTGGCAATAGTGAATGGTGAGCCTGGCCATTAATTTATTGACATTTGACATAATCTATTATATCACTACATTTCTCTTATTTTCTATGTCAAATTTTTTTTAATGTTAAAGGAAAAAAGTCTATTTTTTTTTTCTAATATGCCAACTGAATTTATATGTATTAAATATATTTTCTACAATTTTTGAAATTTTTTATGCCAAATATTATGCCAAATGTCAATAAATTAGTGGTCGGGCTCACCATTCACTATTGTCATGTGGTAAGAACGGCCCATTCAATAATTTCTCCTAGTATGGCCTGCATATCATAATCTGATCCCAAAATTTTCTTCTTCAATTTGCCAGCTATGCTCATCTTGAAGGATTTTGATTTGACTATTAACATATGGAAGAAAACATTCAGTTCAGTACTATAATTTTAGGCTAATTTGCAAGTAAATATCCTAAACTTTCGCCAGTTTACAAGTTCCTATCATAAACCATCAGAATTAACAACTTACCATCCTCATGTATTAGAATTAACAACTAAATATCTTTAACTTTTACCGACTTGCAACTTGCTACACTATGTCCTTAAGGTAGGGGAAGAAATATTGAAACTGTGAAAGGAACAAGGATAGCAAGTTGCATATTTGAAAAATTCAAGATATTTAATTGCTAATTATAATACTTTATAGTAATAAGTTGCTAATTTAAATAGTTTAAGACAACAATTAAGTTGAAAAAAAGTTCAGATTATGTTGTAAATTAGCCAAATTTTTAGGCTAAATTACAACTTAATGTCCTCAACTATTCGAGTTTTTCAACTTGATACCCTCAACTTTTATAAACACTAACTTTTTTTTTTGAAACAGGACTTCATTTAGACTAATAGGAAATTACAGCATTCATGTCCAAAGTGACATGAGAAGATATACATAAGGAAAATGTTTGGTTTACAACCAAACTTGTACAACCTTCTTACAACTTACACCCATTTGCTGACATGTGGGCCAGGCCACCACCTGGCCCACATGTCAGAAAATGGGTGAGTGGTTGTAAGAAGGTTGTACAAGTTTGGTTGTAACTGTAGCATTGCTCTATACATAAGGGGATCTCTTCATATGAATATATGAAGTTAATAGAGTTGTTCAGTAAAGCAAATGAAGCTAGAGAATGAGCACAGTGGTTAGCATTTCTGAATGTCACTACAAAAAAAGTAAACTTTTGGGACGACACTATTAGTAACGCTAGTTCGAAACGTCCTAAAAATTTAGTTTTGGGGACGACTATGTTTTTGGTATCAAAAAAATAGTATTATTTGGGACAGATTGAGAAATAGATATCTTAATTGGGACTATTAAAATTTTATGTCCCAAATAAATCTAAGAACGGTCCCAAATAATCTCGGCGGGAATGGCAAACATTTGGCGGCTCACTACCAATTTTTTTTGAATTTTTTTTTCCTCTCTCCTATCCTATCCTACCCGTAGGATCTCTTAGCAGAAATCTCCACCGTTGGATCCACTATAAGAAATTATCTCCCAAAGGCCCTAATTTTTTATTCTCCCCAAAGACCTAATTTTTCCCCTCCTTCCGAAAAAATTCCCATCGTCGCTCCTGACGCCACCTCCTACTCTCGCTGCCGTCGTTGCTCCCAGCACGGTCGCGATGACAAGAAGGGCAAGAAGCACGAGCCCCCTCCTCCGCCGGAGTCGGCGTCGGAGTCGTCGTCGGCGGATGCGGAGGAGAACTCCGTAGTGACGAGGGAGGAAGCCTACCGGAAGATCCGGAACCTCGATTTCTCGACCGCCACCAAAATCCTCTTCACCACCCCTCCCCAAAATAAGAAATTTGGGTACTCTCCTCTTCCCTTCTCCTTCCTTTATACCAGTGCTAGGGTTTCTATTCCCAGAAATTTTGAATAGGTCGTAACAAAATTCGTAATATATTACGAAAATAAAGCTTATAGTTTTGGCATACAGAGTCCTTTCTACTCGTGAAAAAATGATGCAATGTGTGTTCTTTTTTAACTTTGAATGTTTAAATTTGTTCTCCTCTCCAATAGGTTAGGGTTTCCAATCCCAATTTTTTTTGAATTGTTGGAAAAAGGCTTATAATTTTGGCAACTACTAGTCTTTAATACTTATGATATGGTTAACGTATGTTCTTTGTTAATTATGCAGTGTTTTAATTTGCTTTACTTCTTTTTTGAATTGTTCTAAAAAAAGCTTATAATTTTGGCACATATAGAGTCTGCAGCTACTTGTGAAATGGTGTATGTATGTTCTTTGTTAATATGCAATGCTTTAATTTGTTTATCTTTCTATTATGTTAGGGGTTTAGGGTTTTCAATCCCGAAAATATTGAATATTTTTCGAAAAAAAGCTTGTAATTTTGGCGTATAAAGTTCGTAATACTCGTGAAATGGTGTAGCGAATGTTATTTCTTAATTCTGCAATGTTTTAGTTTCTTATCGTTTCTATTAAGGTTAGGGGCTATGGTTTTCCATCCCAAAAGTTTCAGATAGTTTGCCAAAAGTTCGAAATCTATTTGGAAAAAACTTATAATTGCTCTTCTGTGCAGTTAGCTCTTGCTTGGGTTCTTCACCAAGGGGATGATGTGGCTCTTATTCCACGTAATTCATTTTTGTATATTCTCTTAATCAAATTTGGCATGATGTATAACTTCTGCTGCTTAACCACCAAAACATTCCAAGACTAATATGTTGATTATAATTTACCACTGTGTGGGATGACATCAGTTGATAATATCTTGTAGAACTTGAAATATTGTTTTTTTTTCTTTTTCTTTTTGACTAAAAGCTAGCAAGTAATCATCTACTGGGTTTCATTAAAAAGAGGATAACTACACAAACTCTAAGGTCTCACCATCTCCCTTTATACAAAGCATCTCAGAATAAGCCTCTTGGTCGTGACTTATTTTTGAATTTCTGAATTTCAAACACAAACACTATGGTCTCACATCTCACGTTATACATAACATCTCATGTTAGAGTTACATTATGCCAACTAATATAAGTCCTTGTTGGTTCTTATCAATTGGTTAAGTGAAGGATACTTTATTTATTTATTTTGATTCATTTGCACAAAACAGTTGTTCTATATTTAAATTCATATCAATTGAAATAAACAAAAGGTATTACCAACCTAGTTTCCTACATATCTTTGAGTGCTCAACCCATGTACTGGAATATGAAGTGGGACATGGTTACATCAGTAAAAATTATTCGAGCATGTGAATGCTAAACTAATATTGATGGAAAAAATGAAACCGTGATGCTAAATGCCATAATTCATGGACTTAGTTGTAGTGCCCCGTCCCGCAAAGTCAATCGGAGGAATCGAAACGCCGACGGCGTTCGGCCTTAGCCTTGCAACGGCTTGCTCGGAGACATCGCTCAGGTGGGGTAGTTTCGGTGAACTCTCCTCATCTTTGCCTTCACATAATAAATCGTGTTTTCAACTTGCACAAGTTAGGCTTGATAATAAAAGCTACGCATCCACATAGCTAAGGGAATAATCCCGATGGTTTGAATCGAGTTAGAACATGGAAAACGTCCCACAGTCGGCTTAGAGTTGGTGCACGGCGTGCTTTGAAAATGACACTCGGTCCTTTGTCCCGTGGCTTGGGAGAAGGAAAGTTGGTCTTCGGTGCGAAAGCTGAGAGTTAGCCTAAGTCATAGGCGTCGCCCGCACAAATGCTTGCTAAAGCATGCACGGTTCTGTCCCGCAAGGCTTGGCATAGCCTTTGCTCGTCCCTTGGGTTAAGTTGTAGGCTTGAGTGAGTTAGGCAAAGTAATGCCGGTCGACCTAAGTTATTCTACGTGCTGTCCCGCTCATTCTGCGGTTGTCAAGTTAAATAGTCCCACGATTCCAAGGCCCGTCATATGGAGTATGACATGGGCGATAGCGTCGCGTAGAACACGAGTCGGTTTAAGGCACGAGCCACGGTTGGTTCAGTGGAAAGTTATCCACGGTCGGTCGACACTTAAAGGAAACACGCTATGTTCAAGTTAAGTTGGAAGGCTATGCAGTAGCCGTTCCCTGAGTTCAAAGAATGTTAAGTCTAAGCGATGGTTAGTCGCCGAGGCAAACCTGGTTAGGGGCTCTGCAAAGGAAGTATGAAAAATGAAAAGAGTAAAACAACCAAGTAAATGAATTGATCACATAACAAGCCCAAACTGTATCCTAAAACACTCCATGTAACCCTTATAAACTTGGACAACTTGTCGACAAGGGGTGGTTTCTTCGAGCGGCACCCCGGGGCCACGGGACCGACTCGGCCTAGGAAGAAACTGGTTGTAGCCGAGCTGGGTAATAGGCAACGCTGGTTAGGCGATCGGTAAGGCGGGGACTTTCATCGGGGCTCGCTACCTGCGTTGAAAGGGTCCCGTACTGCCAGGCTACGTCCAAGGCGGCTGGTTAGGCCAATCCCATAACAAACACTTAATAATAATTGTTGTTTTCAACTAATATGGTAAGTTTTGTGTCGGCACGGGCGGCAATCCGTGTGCGTGCCTTTGGATTGAGTTGAGTTAAAAGTGTATGAAATTAGTGAACACAATGTCTGGGCCCAAGATTTGGCTGCAGCAAGAAGGCGGCGTGCTTCGGCACGGAATGTGGCATCGAGTGATAAGTCGTTGGTATAGAGTTGCATGTGTTAGGCTTGAGTATGTTGCAAGTTAAGTCAAAAAGGGCCGTAGGGCATGTTGTGTGGAGTTACGTTGAGTTATGAGGCACGGTCGCGTTGTCACAACACAAGTGTATGCGAGACTAAGCGAGGAGGTACTGCCTCGGTGATATTGAAGCACGAATCGAGTATGGCACGACCAAGTCGTTACGTCCCAGAGTTTGGCACGGAAGATAAGTATAAGTCGGTGCATTGACAATGCAAGCACGAGAAAGGTCTAGAGACAAGGAAATGGAGTCTTTCGTGTAGCTGCGTCTCCGATTATGGCCGTAAGGCAAACACGACTTGATAGGTTAACGTTGTTGGCACAAGAAGTGGTCTAGCGACAAAGTATGAGTTAACGTTGACATTGCAAGCACGGGATGGTTCTGATACACAAGTTGCGCTAAGGCGCCGGTCCTAAACTGATCCTAAGGCAAGAATAGAAAGACAATCGAAAGAGGGTTTATGTTACACAAAGTAAATGAAACGTGTAGGTTTTGTATGGGTGGGCGAGAAGCTCACTCCACCAGTACAGTGGTACTGACACCCACACAGTGTTTCATGTGCAGGCACAGGTAGAAGCTCGTGGCGCGGAGCTCGCTTGGATGCGTCGAGGCACGGAGTTCCTTGGCGAGTCGAAGCGTGCGGTCGCGTGATCTGAAGACTTATACAGGACGTAATGTATGGACATCACCTTCCGAAGCTTCCGCTGGATTCAAGTATTGTATCGAGAGATGAGAGAGAGCAGAATGACTTGTAAATGAGAGAAAAGTGAGCACGAGAGACATTATAATTTGGCCTTGCGCCCACAGATGTAAACTTGTATTCAATATCAATAAAAGAGATTCTTTTGAATGACTTGTGTTCATGTGTTCTTCTTTAATTCCGCTGCAATGTTTTCAATGATTCTGCTTGGGACTTCTGTGCGACGACCCCGTCGCCGCCGTTGTAATCGGCCGTTATGGAATTGCCTTGCACGAGCGCAATCTAGGCTCGTGCGGCATCACGCCTTAGCGAGGACGATCGCTCCTACGGGAGCGGGGCGTGACATAGTGGTATCAGAGCACGGCTTTACGTCCTTGGACCGTCGATTGAATTCTTTAACTTTGATGTTTTCGCAAGACTCTGTTGCTTCCGCAAGTTGTTATCGTTGGTGCGCTCTCTCTCAAATGTCCCTCGGCATGTCCATACAATAAGTCTAAATATTTTCGAAAGCTCGTACAAGCGTTCAATCTAACGCATCGGTAGGCCGTTACCAAATGCGTCGATAAGGCCTTTGTGCCGAACGTTGCAAACTTAACTCGATAGAAATATGTGCTAATATTTGCAAAGTCGCACGTATGCCCGAATAGTCCAACGTTGACCCTAGCAATTGAGCGTGCAAACTCGGAATATAGTCCGCACAGGATGGCTATGCACACGGCCTTTTGGCTAAGTTGTGTTTCGCGTCGCGCACCTTGACCCTTGGTGCAAACGAGTTGCGAGCGATATCAAGTATCGTTCGGTCGGGAACGGAGATGCACTTAGAGTGTCTATCGATAGGAACGCTATCGGACTAACGCTTAGGCGTACACGAAAGATTAATTTGGATTTTGAGGAAATAGTGCGAACGACTTAGTGCGTCGATACGACGCGAGCGACTACGTTAGCGATTCGTCGAACGAATCTGAAGGATATCTTAGCGCATGACGCGAACGTGATTGAGGACTAGATCTTATGGCTTGAATCCGAGTGGTGTATGTGATAGGTTCGGAGAAGAATAAGAATGAGTGTCGACGATTAGTCGAGTGGCTCGAGTCCGAGTGGTGTATGGTTTGTCTTGGAAATTGTTCGAGTGAATATTGAGGATTACGAGTATGTCGGCAAGGCGATGCGATCGCGCAAAGCGTTAGAATGCGTCACGCTTAGTTGGTCGTGACTTCGAATGTCCCGAACGAGCATTTCGTTCGGACAACTTGTGAATGAGCAATACGAGTTAGAAAACGATTCGGAACGATGAATGAAAATGAATGGTCTTGATCGAGGAAACTTAGAGGATCGTACATGCGATATCGGATTGATACAAGTGAAATGTAACTTGAGTTTTGAACAACGATCTTGAAACGAGCTTGAGGAATAGCGATCGAACTTGATCTTGAATATCGAGAAAATTGTGGAATATCCAACTCGGACAATAGCATCAACGCACGATTCGAAATTGGTTGCAAAGGAAGATCGTCAGGTTACGCATATCGTCGATGGTATTGAGGCGTATCAAAGATCGATATGCGATAACTCGGAGGCACTCTGACTCGGCGAATGACGGTCGTGCAAATGTCATTGTTCCGTTGGACGCTATACTTGAAATATTAAAAATGTGTCGAGGAAAAGATAGACTTGGCTCGAGGATTTTCTAAGTTGAACGAATGACGATCGAACTATCGAACTTGGCTTGGATGAAAACTGGAATGTTTGGATTTGCTTCGTCGATAACCACAACGTTGACGTTCTTGTCTTATGCGAGCGCTACTCCAGCCTCGCACATGCGTCACGCCGATTAGGGCGATCACTCTGCGTGAGCGCTGGTATGGTGATTCATACAGCGGGAGTGGTCGAACTTGCACGGTGCGACAATTTGTGCTTCGATTTGTGGTTAGACGCGAAGGTGACTCGAGAATTGAATTGGTGTGCTTGTCGATTAAACTTGAGGATTGAATAGGCCCAATCCGCGTATCGAGAATGAATGAGTCTAAGCTCAAACAAGAGTTACGCCCCGATGAGAATGATTATTCCGCGGGAGCGTTGCGTGGTGATTCACGAACCGCCGTGGATAATCGGACTCGCGTGAGATTGGGGCGCAACGTATTGTCGAGCAAGACGACCTCGTGATCGAATACATGAATTGGTTAGAATTGGTGATTGAATGGATTTGAATTCTGCGCAACGAACGCATTGATGCGAATAGGTGATCGTGCTCGATGTTTAGAAATCTGAATGACGCGAGCTTGGGTAGAAAATCCCATACTACCGACTTTGGTTTGACCCTAGGATTGGGGTCAGTGTTGGCATTATTGTTGGGGAACTATGATTCCAATCCTGACATTGACTTAGCCTCGAAAAGAAATAGCCTAGCGGTTAGGCGAGACGCCCTATTTCATGTGTTAGCAATCAGAATGATTGATCTTGAGGATTGGCATGGATGGATAGCGTGAATCACGAATATAGGAAACCCTGCTCACGAGACTCGGCTGACATGCATATATTTCAGGGACGCCTGGGTATGTGCACGATGCGACTCGAGTGAGAATGACAATTTTCTATCATGCGGCTTGGCTGAATGCATGTATTTTGGGGACGCTTGGAATGCGTGCACGATCCAGCCAAGTGATGCGACGAGTTCAAGCAAGGCTTGAAAGATGGGAGTGTGTCGAGATATTGAAATCGTGTTAAAGGAAAGTTTGGTAATAGTGCGAGCGTGGCTCGGAATCGAAGGAACGCGTAGGCGAAACGTGTACGATTAAGTCTTGGCCATAGAAATGATAGGATAGCTTGCCTCCAGGAAAGTCTCGAGGACGAGACTTGTTCTGAGTGGTGTATGTTGTAGTGCCCCGTCCCGCAAAGTCAATCGGAGGAATCGAAACGCCGACGGCGTTCGGCCTTAGCCTTGCAACGGCTTGCTCGGAGACATCGCTCAGGTGGGGTAGTTTCGGTGAACTCTCCTCATCTTTGCCTTCACATAATAAATCGTGTTTTCAACTTGCACAAGTTAGGCTTGATAATAAAAGCTACGCATCCACATAGCTAAGGGAATAATCCCGATGGTTTGAATCGAGTTAGAACATGGAAAACGTCCCACAGTCGGCTTAGAGTTGGTGCACGGCGTGCTTTAAAAATGACACTCGGTCCTTTGTCCCGTGGCTTGGGAGAAGGAAAGTTGGTCTTCGGTGCGAAAGCTGAGAGTTAGCCTAAGTCATAGGCGTCGCCCGCACAAATGCTTGCTAAAGCATGCACGGTTCTGTCCCGCAAGGCTTGGCATAGCCTTTGCTCGTCCCTTGGGTTAAGTTGTAGGCTTGAGTGAGTTAGGCAAAGTAATGCCGGTCGACCTAAGTTATTCTACGTGCTGTCCCGCTCATTCTGCGGTTGTCAAGTTAAATAGTCCCACGATTCCAAGGCCCGTCATATGGAGTATGACATGGGCGATAGCGTCGCGTAGAACACGAGTCAGTTTAAGGCACGAGCCACGGTTGGTTCAGTGGAAAGTTATCCACGGTCGGTCGACACTTAAAGGAAACACGCTATGTTCAAGTTAAGTTGGAAGGCTATGCAGTAGCCGTTCCCTGAGTTCAAAGAATGTTAAGTCTAAGCGATGGTTAGTCGCCGAGGCAACCCTGGTTAGGGGCTCTGCAAAGGAAGTATGAAAAATGAAAAGAGTAAAACAACCAAGTAAATGAATTGATCACATAACAAGCCCAAACTGTATCCTAAAACACTCCATGTAACCCTTATGAACTTGGACAACTTGTCGACAAGGGGTGGTTTCTTCGAGCGGCACCCCGGGGCCACGGGACCGACTCGGCCTAGGAAGAAACTGGTTGTAGCCGAGCTGGGTAATAGGCAACGCTGGTTAGGCGATCGGTAAGGCGGGGACTTTCATCGGGGCTCGCTACCTGCGTTGAAAGGGTCCCGTACTGCCAGGCTACGTCCAAGGCGGCTGGTTAGGCCAATCCCATAACAAACACTTAATAATAATTGTTGTTTTCAACTAATATGGTAAGTTTTGTGTCGGCACGGGCGGCAATCCGTGTGCGTGCCTTTGGATTGAGTTGAGTTAAAAGTGTATGAAATTAGTGAACACAATGTCTGGGCCCAAGATTTGGCTGCAGCAAGAAGGCGGCGTGCTTCGGCACGGAATGTGGCATCGAGTGATAAGTCGTTGGTATAGAGTTGCATGTGTTAGGCTTGAGTATGTTGCGAGTTAAGTCAAAAAGGGCCGTAGGGCATGTTGTGTGGAGTTACGTTGAGTTATGAGGCACGGTCGCGTTGTCACAACACAAGTGTATGCGAGACTAAGCGAGGAGGTACTGCCTCGGTGATATTGAAGCACGAATCGAGTATGGCACGACCAAGTCGTTACGTCCCAGAGTTTGGCACGGAAGATAAGTATAAGTCGGTGCATTGATAATGCAAGCACGAGAAAGGTCTAGAGACAAGGAAATGGAGTCTTTCGTGTAGCTGCGTCTCCGATTATGGCCGTAAGGCAAACACGACTTGATAGGTTAACGTTGTTGGCACGAGAAGTGGTCTAGCGACAAAGTATGAGTTAACGTTGACATTGCAAGCACGGGATGGTTCTGATACACAAGTTGCGCTAAGGCGCCGGTCCTAAACTGATCCTAAGGCAAGAATAGAAAGACAATCGAAAGAGGGTTTATGTTACACAAAGTAAATGAAACGTGTAGGTTTTGTATGGGTGGGCGAGAAGCTCACTCCACCAGTACAGTGGTACTGACACCCACACAGTGTTTCATGTGCAGGCACAGGTAGAAGCTCGTGGCGCGGAGCTCGCTTGGATGCGTCGAGGCACGGAGTTCCTTGGCGAGTCGAAGCGTGCGGTCGCGTGATCTGAAGACTTATACAGGACGTAATGTATGGACATCGCCTTCCGAAGCTTCCGCTGGATTCAAGTATTGTATCGAGAGATGAGAGAGAGCAGAATGACTTGTAAATGAGAGAAAAGTGAGCACGAGAGACATTGTAATTTGGCCTTGCGCCCACAGATGTAAACTTGTATTCAATATCAATAAAAGAGATTCTTTTGAATGACTTGTGTTCATGTGTTCTTCTTTAATTCCGCTGCAATGTTTTCAATGATTCTGCTTGGGACTTCTGTGCGACGACCCCGTCGCCGCCGTTGTAATCGGCCGTTATGGAATTGCCTTGCACGAGCGCAATCTAGGCTCGTGCGGCATCACGCCTTAGCGAGGACGATCGCTCCTACGGGAGCGGGGCGTGACATTAGTGCCCAACACATCAATCAGTATTCATTCAGTTTCATTACTGTAGGAATATTTAAGTTTCAGTATTGTCGGCATGTATCAAGTTTCAGTTCAGTTTGCAATAACGGATCATGTATCAAGTTTCAGTTCGTGGGGATGAAGGCTAATCGTTGCATGTGTCAGTTTGCAGTGTCGGTTCTTGTATCAGTCAAATTATGTTGTACAGACACGATGTCACATCTTGTTGTGTCCTAGTAGTATCTATTGTTTTTTTCGATACGTGTTCGATATGTATCAGTCAAATCATTTACAAGACTTTTTTATGGAATGAAATCTATGTGGTACTAGTGCTTTATTCTCTTGCTATCACTAGCAAATTCTTGTTATTCATGTGTAGGCACTTTTATTGATTCATCCAAATTCTTTTTAAGCATCTAGATATGGACACTTGAGGGTGTGTTATTGACATATTTCATTATTGAACCCAACAAGCTCATTGCAACATATGGAGCCTTATAAGTGGGAGTTCCAAATAGTCTAAAGTGATGCTTTAAACATTTACATCAGTCATGGTGCAATGTGCTTCTATTTTCACATTTGCTAAAGTGTTAAATGCACTCTAGGAGAAGCCATAAGCCTAATATAGGCTATTGGCTGACTCGTTGCTTAGAATTTTCACGTTTGCTGTTGAAGTGTATGTTTCAGTGTCCAAATGTACACATGTAAATTGCAAAATTGCTAGGTGAGGCTATTGGCTGACGTAGGAGTCCACTTATTCAGACAATTATTGTAGATAGCATAACCTAAATGTTTTTTTACATATTACTTAGTTATTTTATAATGTAGTGGCATAACATGTATAAATGCCTTTATTTGCTTCTTAGACTCATTATCACTTATACACGAGTGTAAAATCTTGAAGTTCCCTCATATATTTTTCTGCAGGTTCATTGTGCATGGGCAGCAACAGAAGCTTATTTTCTCCTTCAATTGGTTTAACATAACAACCACGTGATGGGCTACATGTCTTTAATGATTCCATGAAGCGTATGCAAGGTTAAGTCATAATACTGATGTGGATGATAAGGTGAGTTTTCATTTCTATATTGACCAATAATATCAGTTGGGCGAATGAACTCTTTTCCAATTCCAACTTATCTCCACCAAACTATTAGGTTCATGGTGAATTTAAACCAAGATTGTTAGAGAAAAGTGTGATATTTTCATGTTGCTTATATTGATATCCAATTGAAGATTGTCCAATATAATCACCATTGTATTATTGTTCTTGCTTTGCTCTATAAGACTCTGCGTTCCTCTAGAATACAAAATAGTCTAGGGAGTGTAATTGCAGAGTATGTGTTTAACTGAAGGCAGTGTGAGAGGGATAAGCTGCAGGTGCAGCAGCAACCAGGGATATAGGTGCAAGCGTAGGTAGGTAGCAATTAGCATAGGCTGCTTGGGTGTGCAGAGGATTATCCAGTGTGGTGTGCTGACTGCAGGTAGAAGTAGCACTGTAGTGTAGTGTGGGGATTTACCTGCTAGGTAAATCTGTAGTTGCAACAAGCAACAACTGTTGCATGTGTTAGTCATAATGCTTCTAAGCGACCTCACATGGTGCATGTACATATACTTATACAAATGTGAAATTGTTTGAATCTCTACCCTGAACATAGGTAATATATGCACAAGTTCTTATATATGATTTTTCTAGTAATGCATTGGATGCCCTATTCTTTTAATTTGTTGTATACAATCTTTATGGATACATGCTTGGTAAAGGAAAGAGTATTCCTTTGAAATTTCCTCATCAAATATGGCTTTGATGTAAATTAACCTGACAAATGGCTTTGTTTATTCTTATTTTAGGATACTTAAGATGGTTTGTTCAATAGGGTTGAAGTAATTTATTGCACAATTTCATGCTGGAGATAACTTGACAAACTACGATCATGATCCCTGAGTCTTGTAAGTTCAATCTTGATACATAGGGTATGTTCAATATTTGCATTTTGGATTTTGTGTTTTCTTTTGAGATATGGGAATAAATTCCATCATGATTGAAGAAATTTTTTCTGACATGAAAGGATCTTCAAAGTTAAATAACCAATGATGAGGTCTAAATTGTGACTACAACAATCCAGTATTTGATGTTGGGTGTCATATGTGCCACTGAGAGTCATTTATTTTTATTTCCAAATTTTTACCTCTTGGTGGAGCAATTCTCTGAGGAAGATGGGTCATAAATCTGGAAATAATTCATGCAATTGGGGATACTCAGTGTATGTTATCTCTGCAATTTTGTATGTGCTCCCCAGGTCTGCTGTGTATATGGTTTTTCATTTTTATTTTGGAAATAGCATGCGCTTTACTGTATATTGTGAAAGTTGTGCCCTTCACAAACCTCTGAGGCTTTGTAAACATTCATATTTTCTTGGTTTTTATCCAAGTAAATATATTGAGTGTTTAAATCTGTTAAGTCTATATTTTCTTGCAATGCTTCTTTTGGATGTTCTCTAAATTATGTTCTCAGATTGCTTTGTTCATCATGCATTTTACTGGTTGAAACATAATCAATTTTGGTCACAAGTATGGTTGAAACACCATAATTTTATTGGCTATATTTTTTCTACAATTTAAGTTTGGATTTTTCAGTTCTGTAATTTGTCGGTTGAGGTTCTATGTATATTTTTGTATTCAAAGCCAGTTTGGTTGGCATATGATGGCGGTAAGGATACAATGTAAATTTGTGGTGATCACAACACTTCAGTTTCTTGTACCTACCCTTTGCAAAAGAGTAACATTTATATGTCCTCAATGAATCTCTAATTCTAGTGTGCATTCAGTGTTGCTGAACTTGTAACATTTATATGTCCACATACTTTTTACCTACCGTATATTTTTTGAACTGTTGCCAGACATTTAACTTTATACTATTAATCTTCATGTTATCATTTGTTGTTCCAGATCTTTCCACGAGTATAGTGAGGCTGTTCTGGAAAAAGTTGGGGCTTGTCGTGTTGGCTGTAGTTAATGAATTCCCAAAGCTACCATAGATGAGGTGTGTCCTATTACAACTGCAAACTTGCCAGCTATATGATTTTACAAGACATTTTCTTCTTCTGATAAAATTTGTTTTCCTATGGTTCTCCACTATATGGCACATATGCATTTTTGTTAATGGCATTTTCCTAATGTATGTTTCACATATGTATCTAATCAATGATTGGTTCTCCTATGTAAACAAAAAAGCTGAACAAGAAGTTGGCTTAATGGCAATTTCGTTATTCACTTTTCCTTCATATATGAACACAAATATATTTATTCATGCTACATATACATATATTTACAAAGGTAAAGACAAATAATTGTGTCCTCGTTCTGGATTTTCATTGGTTAACGTGTCACAGACTATGTATCCTTGTTGTGTCAAAGTGTGATGCTCGTATTTGGGTACACTAATTATAGGCTTCAACTACAAAATATTTTGTTATGCTGATATTACACGTTGTATTATTCAATGCAATTTGAATGTATTCAACTCATGGTACAATGAACTTGACTCAAGGTTCTTTTGTTAGTTTTAAGTTACAATAGTCCCTGTAGAATACAAGACATTGTTCAAACTTCTCCAGAACACCAATTTGTATGTTTCATTAGGGATATTGATTAGCTTTGGGTATGTACAACTTCAAATTTGTGTATGATATACAACTCTAGATCGATTTAGAGTACATTGCCCTTATGTCACTGGAAATTCTCAAGGGTAGTGATAATATTTCTTCTTTTCCTATGATATACGAGTCTTTGTTTTGTGATAATATTGTGCAGACAAATTTGATTAGAAAAACATTCTTTTCTACCATAGCAGCTAATGTTTCCTTCTCCCTGCAGGTGGCTTGCAGTTGATCGACACCGGCCTATATTGTAGATACTACTACTTGTGTTGGGCCTAATTAACTTCCCTTAGGTATCTATTTACTGCCACCTATAAATTACATTAATTATACAACTTTGTTCTTGTGTGGGGACAAACGCTTTAGAGTATTCAATCCAAGTGTTCAAATTCATTGTTAACTAATTAGGCATTTTTAACTTGGTGGCTAAATGATAGTTCTGATAGGGAGATGTTGTTGATATGAACCTAACCTCCATAATATACATTAAAATAGATGTAGTATGGCTTCTTGTGTCTGGAGCTGTTTAGTTCTCCCAGTTTATACGCTCCCATATGCCTTCACTTAAATTTTCCTCTAGGCCCCTTGTTGTTCCTGGCATTTTTAGTGCACAGGCACAAAATTACAAAAAACATGTAATTTCTCATGCTAATGTAACTCTTTTATGTAGATGTTGAAGAAGTTGCCAGAATTTTTCAAGTTTTATATAGATATTGTAATATGGCTATATAGAGGATGAAGAAGTTCCAATTGACTATATAGATATTGTTTCTTAGAAATAAGTTAAAAGCTTGATAGCTGATCATTGTATCACACAGGTCCTATTCAAGCTTGATGGCTATGTAGGTATTGATACTTGATATTTAATCTACAATAACAATTATATATATAATTATTTTTTTACTAAATATAATATGTTGAACCACGATTACTGTTTTTCCAATAATGCAATCACTAGCTGAAATACTGTATCAAATGATTATGTTGCCATGTCCCAAACTTTTCTAAAGGAAAATTATTTTTGTTCTCGTGTACCATGGCCCAAAGGTTGATATCCATAATAAATTACCAATTTGCATCTAGAAAATTTAGATAGCAAAAGTTGCTAACTCAAGAAAAAACCTATACCTAATAGTGAATTGCCAAATCATAATATA
This sequence comes from Iris pallida, assembly GCA_029216955.1. Taxonomy (NCBI): domain Eukaryota; kingdom Viridiplantae; phylum Streptophyta; class Magnoliopsida; order Asparagales; family Iridaceae; genus Iris; species Iris pallida. The sequence goes on along the minus strand of JANAVB010041219.1, from coordinate 41,700,371 downwards.
TGATGCTGCAGGGGATGGGCTCTCTTAGATTAGAGTTATGTTGATTCTTAGTATCCTTGTGTACTCTTAAATAACTTCCAAACTTCAACTTCTATTTTACACTAAGAAGTGATGCTGTTAATTATATGTCCAGCTTCATCCAGCTTGTTCATTAGCCGGTGCATTAGCCATGCATTAGTTCTTTTTTTGTTTTCTCTTGTGCATTAGCCGGTGCATTAGCCATGCTGGTTATTTTTGTTTCTTGTCTTCCCTAGCAATAGAACTTTTAGGCATCTGAATCTAGTAATTTTTATTGATTTAGTGGTTTTCTTGATCATTTACATAGCTTCTTAGTCAGTTATGGTGTTTGGGCTTACAAAATGCATCTTTTACGATCACATATTGCTTTAAGTAGTCGAGTTTATTATGTAATTTCTGGTTTATTCCCACTTTATTCATCTGTCCTTTGTGGTTGCTAGTTTGTAGTTGCTCCTCTTCAATCTAGTCCCAATTACTTATAACTAACCATATTTCTGGCTTATTCATGTGTTTCCAGGTAGCCAATGCTGCTGGCAGCCATGGATGTGTGGATCGGTTTGTCAATGGATGTGGAAAATCAAATATATATGTTTTGGACTTGTGTAAAAAGTCGTAGATTTTATTTTGTAAATTAAGTGAATGCTTACTGATGTAAAGCTTGATGGGAACACTCTAAGTGATGTAAGACTTGGATTTCATTTTGTGAACAATGGGATATTACCTTTAAATATGTTTTATAGAAATCGTTTTGTTAATATTGCGGCTACGCTTTGTTAATGTTGCGGCTACCATATCCATTTCTGATTAAATAAAATAGTTCTGTATGAATTTTCGTTGTATATAAAATTCAATTATATATTTTATATATAAACAGGAAATTAGTAATTCCATAATAATTTAAACAATTGTTAAGTTTTTTCGCACGATTACAGTAATTTTTAAAATTTCGTCCCTTATTTATTAGGACGAAATATATCTGTTATAAAAACTTGTTTTTTGGGACAAATTAATAAACCGTCATACAAAAGCATAAATTTGAGAACTTTTGAGACGTTTTGCCTAACCGTCCTTTAACAGTAATTAGGACGGCAATATTCGTCCCTAAAGTTTTTGCCACGCCACCCTAATGGGACCGTCCATTCCCGTCCCAAAGGCCGTCCCAAATATTTGTTGGGACGGTAATTGCAGTTTTTAAGACGGTTTTTTGTTGTCCCAAAAGGTCACTTTTTTTGTAGTGTGTAAAGGAGAAAGAGATGTTTGAAGCAGAAGATTTGGCAGCTCTTGCATCTGCAATAATATGTCGAACTTGCCAAAGAGGAGTAATCTCTGTAGCATTAATACAATCGATCAATGGCTGGCAGTCTCCTTCAATGATAATGTTACGAAGTTGATGGTTGTTGCAAATGTAAAGAGCTAGACGAATGCCTAAGCCTTCAGCTTCAAGTGATGAACCTCCTTCCACAGTCTTTGTAACGACCCGCTCCGCCCTAGCGGAACATCGATCCACACGGCAAGTGCAACGACTCAAACGAGCCGTCGACCCGAAGAGTTGGCATCGACCGGATGAAGAATCGATGCAATGCTCGAATTGGCCCGTCAAGATGAATTCAGACTTAGACTATCAAAGGCGCGCTCGGAGTATCGCTCGGCCGATGCGAACATCGCTAAGGTGGGTGGCTCCGATGAACCCGTCTGTGCTTAGCCTAGACACATAACAATACGGACACTATCACGAGAATTGCTAGGCGATAACCTCTTGCATGCTAATAAATGACTCAACGCACCTAGCTAAGGGAATAATCCCAACTTGTATGCTTGTATAGAATATGGAAATGAACATGGAAAAGTACATGAACTCTCGCCCGCGCTCCATGCTCGTGCTACGGCACAAGCTTACGTTCAAGTCCCGTACGCGTTCAACAATGAAACAATGAATGGATTACAACAATGAAATGGGAAGACTATCAACATAGTCGTTCCGAGTATGGTATAGCAACATTGAAAGGCTATGGGACCGATGGGTCGCCAAGGCGACTCCCGCACTGGGAGTTGCGTAATGCGTGAATGAATGAATCAACGAATGAATGAACGAATGAATAAATACGTGAAACATGAATGAATGAACGAACAAGTGAAAGAAAGAAATGAAAGAGTGAATACAAGATAAGACATGAAAGACGCTAGCGACAGGTATGACGGGCACGTGCAACGGGGCTCGCTACCCGCGCTGCACGGACGCCAACCTGGTCGATAACGCATTATGGCTCAAGACAGCCGATATGTTAAATGACAAGTAAAATACGAAATGGTCGTGGACAAATGGCACGGGCGATGGGGGGGAATACCGTGGCCTCTTGAGGAAGGATTCTGCGGCACGGGCGATGGAGGGGAATACCGTGGCTGGCCTAGGCGAAATCAGACATGGGGTTTACGGGCTGCTTTGAGTGGGGGCTCGGCCGCTCAAAGAGACGTAAGGCCAGGCATTTTGAGAAACTATCAAGGTGTACCATCCATCACGCTTCGATAGGTGAGAATGCCCACGTGATATGTCCAAAATGGCTTGTAAAGCCAGTGACCCATGCATGTAGATTAAGTGGACTATGCTGGTGGCAATCCACGTGCAAGTTCTTGCATTGAAACAAGTAGTCTAAGTTAACTAAATGAAGTGTCTCCTAAACATGCTCGAATTATAACACTCCTGGACATGCCCGAAATGTAACACTCCTGAACATGCTTGCAAAGTAACATCCTGAACATGAACATGCTCGAAACGTAACACTCTGAACATGCTTGAAATGTAACACTCTGAAACATGCCTACGACGTGCTAGAACATGCCCACGACGTGCTAGAACCCGAGACATGGACTCGCTAGTAACATTGAATGTTTACATAAATCACGTCATGTTACTTCATGTTAATGTTGACTAACTTAGTTTACTTTGGACAGGGAAGGCCGGACGGTAAGTATGGGTAAGTCGTGCGTGCATTTTTCCATGCGACACTTGAAATCAGCAACACGAGATAGGTCATGATATGTGCCATGAAATTGACCCTAAGGCAAGATTAGAAAGACAATGAATGATAGTCGGTACACGAAAGTAAATGCAACGTGTTTGGTAATGATAGCATTATGGGTGAGCTAGCCTCCCCACCAGTGCATAACAATGTACTGATAACCCCTCAGTCTGCTTGCAGGAAGCAGGAGACGTCGGTGGGTGCGGAGCTTTCCTCGAATGTGCTAAGGCGCGAAGCTATCTCTGGGGCCTTGGAACGTTGCAGAAGCTGAAGCACCCTATACAGGACATAATGTATCGGAACATCGCCATGTATCATTCCATCTTGTAAGCCACTTGGCACGCCTTTTATGTTTCAGAGAGAGAGCTTGAGCGATTTGTAATATCGGCCTAACGCCGCTTGTAACTTTCGTGAATATCAATAAAGAGATCGAATTCGCTTCTACTTGTGTTTATTACTTTCCGCTGCAATGGGGACACTCTGTGCGACTCTGTGGCCTAGCTCGAATCGACCGTTTCTGGACTTGGCCTTGCACGGGCACAACCTAGGCCCGTGCGGCATCACGCCTTAGCGAGGACGATCGCTCCTACGGGAGCGGGGCGTGACATATTGGTATCAGAGCATGGCTTCACGTCCTTGGACTTCATTTCGATTCTCTCAGTTTCGAAAGCTCGTCGTTGGAAAAAGAAATGTACGCTCTCTCTCGTTGTGCCTTGGGATGTTCCATATAATAAGTCTAATATTTTCAAAAGCTCGTACAAGTACTCGGTTGAACGGGACCGATAGGCGAAGGCCTTTGTGCCAAACCACGACAAACTTGAGTCGAAGGAAAACTAAAATGCTAGAAGTTAGCAAACACAAGGCTCGCTTGAATAACTTTACGCTAACAATGTCGAACGATGTTAAACTTGACTCGATAGAGAACATATGCTAAGTTAACATGTCGCGTGCGTGCCTGACTAGTCTTGCGTCGACCTAGCAAGTGAGCGTGCAAACTCAAATATAGTCCGCACGAGATAGTTATGCGGCACAACTTAGTCCGCGTGTCGCGCACCTTTTTGGGTGCAATCGGGTTGCGAGTGATATCAAGTATAGCTCGATCGAGAGCGAAAATATACTTTGAGTGTCTATCGATAGGAACGCTATCGAGTTAACGCTTAGGCGTGCACGAAAGATTGGCTTGGATTTTGAGGATTAGCCTGAACGACTTAGTACGTCGAGGCGACGTGAGCGATTACGCTAGAGATTCGTCGAACGAATCTGAAGGATGTTTTAGCGCATGACGCGAACGTAATTGAGGACTAGATTGTATGACTTGAATCCGAGTGGTGTATGTGATAGGTTCGGAGAAGAATAAGAATGAGTGACGACGACTAGTCGAGTGGCTCGAACCCTGAGTGGTGTATGGACTTTATAGAAATTGTTCGAGCGAGACTACAAGATATACGGATAGAACGGGTATGTCGGCAAGCGATACGATCACACAAAGCCTTAGAACGTGTCACGCTTAGTTGATCGTGACTTCGAATGTCCCGAACGAGATGTCGTTCAGACAACTTGTGAATAGGCAACGCATGTTAGAAAACGATTCGGAACGATGAATGAAAGTGAATGGTCTTGATCGAGGAAACTTAGAGGATCGCGCGTACGATTTCGGATTGATTCAAATGAATTGTGACATGAGTTTGAACAACGATCTTGAAACTAGCTTGAGGAATAGCAGTTGAACTTGATCTTGAATGTTAAATGAAATTGTGGAATATCCAACTCGGACAAACAGCATCAATACACGACTCGAAATTGGTTGCAAAGGAAGATCGTCAGGTTATGCATATCGTCGATGGTATTGAGGCGTATCAAAGATCGATATGCGATAACTCGGGGATACTCTGACTCGGCAAATGACGATCGTGCAAATGTCATTGTTTCGTTGGAAGCTATACTTGGGATGTTGAAATGTGTCGAGGAAAATATAGACTTGGCTCGAGAATTTTCTAGTTGAACGCATGACGGTCGGAATATCGAGTAGAGATCTCGGCTTGGATGAAAATAAAAATACTTGGATTTACTTCGACGATAACCCCAACGTCGACATGCTTGTCTTATGCGAGCGCAACTCCAGCCTCGCACATGCGTCGCGCCGAATAGGGCGATCACTCCGCGTGAGCGCTGGTATGGTGATTCATACAGCGGGGGTGATTGACCTAGCTCACTACCAAAATAAGTCATATTAGCGACGTAATTAGCGACGTTTATGAAAGACGTCGCTATATTTTAGCAATTTAGCGACGTAAATTTATAACGTCGCAATACGTCACTATTAGCGACGTTCAACGACGTATTGCGACTAAGTTTTGTATTATAAAAACGTACGTCGTGGATATGTCGGTGAACGTCGCTAAAATCACTGATATTAGCGACGTTTACCGACGTCTTCGTATGACGTCGCTAAATATTTCATATAGGGTTCTGCTGGCCAGATCGATTTCATTTTTTTACCCAAAATTTTATTCTCCCGCTCGAGCCCCAAATCTTTCTCCCTTTTCCCCTCTCGTCTCCGGCGACCCCCTCCCACCAGCGACCCCCTCCCACCAGCGAGCCCCTCCCCCCGGCGACCCCTCCCTCCGGAGACACCCCTCTCCCTCGTTCCCTACCTCGGCGACCCCGCTCGCCCACTGGTGTCCTCGTCCCTCTTGCGTCCCCTTCCTCCGGCGACCACCCCCCCCCCGCGGCGACCACCCCCCCACACGGCAACCCCCCTCCCTGCGGCGACCCCCTCCCCACGGTGACCTCTTTTCCCGCGGCGTCCGGCGACCCTCCATCGCTCCTCCACCGTCAAGTCTCCTCGTCGACGTCGACCCGACTAGTCCCCTCTGCCGCTGCTCCATCCCCGACCCCGACCCAATTCTGACCAAGGAAGGTAAACCCTAACCCTATCTCCCTCCTTCTGATGTGCTGACATAGACACGATACGACAGGCTGACACGACACAATATTCGTACACAATATTGTCAATTAAGTAATTATTTCGAAGGTAAAAAAATACTAGAATACTTAAAATGTAGTCTACTACCAAATATGAAAGCTTTCAAGGAGAGTCGTATACACTGACACAGAAATGACTCTTCAAAGTCGAGAGTTTTGAAATACTAGATTAGTATTTGTATGTATATGATTATGTGTGTGTGAGTTATTAGTGTGAGATGAAAAGCGGGGTATTAGTGTTATTTTATATGTGGTAAAGAGTATATTTGGCATGTATCGATAGAAATGAAAGAGATTACTCAAAATAATTATCAGTTTGAGATAGTTGCATGAATAGGTGGTCTTCTAAATATGTTGTTGCTTAAGCAGTTTATAGCTACAAAATGCGTAAGTGCAACATGAAAATCTCATCTGTTAAATATGTTACCTAAGAGCATCATTAGTAAGGCTCATCCCAATTTCTAGATTCTAGATTTCAAATGTAGGAGCTCATTTTGTAGAATAGTAAGACCCATAGGTTTTAAATTATAAAATGTAGGAGAATGTAGGAGATTCACAACTCTCCACATTTGTTCAAGACATAACATTCATTTCCATAAAAACTTTCATAGATAATATAATATATCCCAATTGTCAAAGATTCTGTAAAGTCAGTCAGAATCACAAATATGAAGCATCCATCACAACTACACAACATATCCAAAACACAAAAGAATTGACTTTGATGAAAACTAGAGCATAACCTCTAAATGAAAACATGAACTAATTAACACATAATCCATAAACTTTTAAATTATCGCTATCGGTATCGGACTATCGCTATCGGTATCGAACTATCGGTATCGATCGAACTATCGGTATCGGACTATCGCTATCGGTATCGGACTATCGCTATCGGTATCGACCGTATATACTTAGTATCGGGCGTAGCGGATTAGTATCGATCAGTATATAGGTTTGGGTTAAGATCAAGGTTCAAAGTATCGGTATCGGAATAGTAGGCCGAATAGGAGGCCGAGATAGTCGAATGAGAAGAAGGGAAGAAGGGAGGAGCAGATGGGTCCAGAGCCATGGTGGAGGAGGAGAAGTAACATGAGAGCAGTTTCCGCCGTAACATCTCCTGGCTCTGCTGGCAACTGAAGTCCAGATGCTACAAAGGACGATCCTTCGCTGAAATCGACTACAACACCCATCAGTTCAAGTTCATTCCTATATGAGTAGATTCCAATGCCATAGAAGCCATCAGTTTGTTGACCTTCCTCTATGGCATTGGAATATACTCATCTAGGAATGAACTTGAACTGATGGGTGTTGTAGTCGATTTCAACGAAGGATCGTCCTTTGTAGCATCTGGACTTCAGTTGCCAGCAGAGCCAGGAGATGTTACGGCGGAAACTGCTCTCATGTTACTTCTCCTCCTCCACCATGGCTCTGGACCCATCTGCTCCTCCCTTCTTCCCTTCTTCTCATTCGACTATCTCGGCCTCCTATTCGGCCTACTATTCCGATATGCGTTTGATACGGTCTACCTAACCTATATACTGATACTAATCTGATACTCTCTGATATTAAGTACATCCGGCTTACTAGCTAGCGGATCCACCAGTTACATGATTATATACTAATTATGTTTAGTTTGTCTTACGATACAGATTTTCACATCCAATGTAATCCAGTTGACCAATGTAACCCAAGATGTTGTCTTATTGACCTAGTTTAGCCTTGTTTTACTAGATTGTTGATCGAGTTGACCAATAGTTGACTTTGACCTTGATTGGCCTAGAAATCATATAGAATTGCATGTATACTTCTTTTATTTTATATTGACTTCCATGATATGACAGCTCCTCAAAAAAAAGAATCCTCTACTAGACATCGCACTCTCCTTTTCAGAACATCAACTAGTATTACTACCTTGATGTATATATAAAGTATGCATGTATAATAGTAGGTAATGATATGCAAAACTGAAAAGATAAATGCAATGCATGAATGAATGGATGAAAAGATAAATGCAATCCATCGGAAAAGCTTTGACACTTGCATATCATTCACTACCTTGATGTATCTATCTTACAGAATTATGGAGCTGAATTACTATCTGCGGAATCGTACTTGGATGTACAACCGTCATCCTGATGACATGTGCGGTGTGCGGAATAAATTCATAGAGGGTGTACACCAGTTCCTGCAGTTTGCCAAGGCGTTCCCTCAGTACATGGACGGTACCAAAATTAAGTGTCCGTGTGTGAGATGTCGCAACTTGAAATATCATCCAGAAGTGGATGTCACGTATCATTTGTACTCGAAGGGTTTCACGCCGAATTACTATCAGTGGAGCGAGCACGGAGAACTTGTGTCTTTAGCATCAGAGTACGAGCCTTATGTGGATGTCCACAACAACGCTCCTTACGACGATGGGTTGGTGAACATGGTTTTTGACGCGGCCGGGCCTAGTTTCGATCCGGATGATCATGATGCACCTGAGGAGGCACCGAACCCCGATGCTGCACAGTTCATGGAGTTGCTGGAGAATGCAAGGACTCCATTATATCCTGGTTGTGAGGATCATTCACCGTCGAGGGGATGTTTCCTTCCGTCGCTGCTAAGCTGATCCGCGACTCTATTAATGATCAGAAGGAACGTGATCGTGCCGGAAAGCCGATCAAAGGTTGGATCACCCCTGATCAGTGGAATGAGATGAAGGCTCGATTCAACGAGCCAAGGTACAAGGAGAAGTCGGAGAAGGCTAAGGCGGCTAGGCAACATGCCTCGAAGTGGTGCGGTGGGTCGATTTCGATGACGGAACATTTCCGTCGTCTGGTATGTCTTTCTCTTTTAGAAATATTATTTTAATGCAAATCCGATAAATTATTACTAAGATAATATATTTAATTACAGGTAAGGAAGGTCGGTAACGCCGACATGGTGACCGTCTTCCTGGCCACCCATCGGAAGGGCGGAGTCCTTATTGACGAGAGGGCCGAGCAGACCTATGTAAGTATTACAATACGTTATCTTAATTTAATACTTCGTGTCCATTTTAATATAACTTAGTAAATATGATGCAAATAAATATTCATGAAGTTAGTAAAAATAAGTACATTAATTAGAAATTAGAAATCATAGAGTACTATCCATACTTTCTAGGCCGAGTATACGAGGCTGCGGGAACGGGCGGCTGCTAGTGCACCTGATGCAGGAGAGGCCGGTACTTCCTCGCAGCCCACTCAAGCTCCGTCGGCGGACGAGCTGTGGATGACCGTCGCTGGTGGCCTCCGTAGGGGTACGTACTACGGTACGGGATCCTATGGCGCCCTAGTTGCGACCCAGTCCTCTAGGACATCTCCTGCTAGTGTGCATGGTCCACAGCCGTCCCAGGAGTCTGCCCGAGTCCACCAGATGATGGAGTCTCTCCGTGACGACCTGCTACGACGGATCGAGCAGCAGTCTCAGCATCCTACGGACGATCCTGCGCTGCTAGCACGATTGGATGCGCTCGACCGCGGCATTATAGACCTCAGGAAGACGACTGAGAGGACAGAGTGCGCCGTTGGAGGGTTAGAGCGCACGGTGACGGAGTTGCAGACAGGACAGGTGACCATGGCCGAGACGGTGAGATTGGCGCAGGATTCGATGGTCCAGAGCAGTGGTAGAATGTTATCTATCATGGATTCATACAACCAGCGACTTACAGCGTTGGAGCATGCTGGTACTCTGGGTGCGCCTTCATCGTCGTCGACTCCGCCGCCTCCACCGCCTTCTTCTTCGACACTGACTCCACCGACGTCACAGCCTGGCGCTCCATCTGTATCGATTTCTCCATCGGAGTATGAGGAGTTTTTACGCCTTCGTCGCGGCGGTGCCCCTCCTGCACCAGATCACTAGTAGTCCTAGTTAGGACTTTTGTTTGTGTTTGTATCATCTTATGTTTGTGACTTATGATTGGATGTTTGTATTGGATGTTAGTTGTGTTTGTATCGAATTGACTTGTGACTTGTTTGGATTGGATGTTAATTCCTTCGTCGATAAATGTTAATTGTGTTTGGATTGGATGTTAATTAACTTAGATTAAAGCTATCTGTGATTTAGAATTGTGAGTGGGGGTTTGAATGCGCTGTGATTTGGAATTGTGAGTGGGGATTTGAATGTGTACCTATATGTGTTTTATAGAATTGTGAGTGGTAATATAGAATCTGTGTTTTATTTTTTTATTTTTTTTACAACTTTAGCGACGTTTAGCGACGCTTACTGACGTTTAGCGACGTCTTTTTCCGATGTTTACCGACGACAAGCTGCAAATAATATATTTTTCCGACGTTTTACCGACATTTACCGACGACTAACTGCAAAAAGTACAGCTCTCCGACGTATTTACCGACGTTTACCGACACTAGCTGCAAAAATGTACAGGACCTTTACCGACGTCTAGCGACAACATTCACGTCGCTATATTACCGACGCAACGACGGTAGACGTCGGTAACTATTCCAGGTCTTTACCGACGTGTAGCGACTACATATACGTCGCTAATATACCGACGGAACGACGATAAACGTCGATAACTCACCGACGTACTGTTACGTCGCTGAATGTCGGTAATTGCGACGTTCAGCGACGTTTTTGTAATCAGCGACTAAGGAAACGGCGACAAAACCTAAACGTCGGTAAATACGTCGGTGATACATATTAGCGACGAATTTTGTTGTTTTTCCGACGTTTTTGGGCGTCGCTAAAACCACTTATTTTGGTAGTGGCTTGGCGTGATAATTTGTGTGCTTCGATTTGTGGTTTGATGCGAAGGTGACTCGAGAATGGATTTGTGTGCTTGAAGAATCGAATTTGAGGATTGAGTAGGTCCAATCCGCGTATCGAAAATGAGTTAGTCTAAACTCAAACAAGAGTTATGCTCCAATGAGAATGATTATTCCGCGGGTGCGTTGCATGGTGATTCATGAACCACCGTGGATAATCGAACTCGCGTGAGATTGGGGCGCAACGTATTGTCGAGCTAGATGACCTCGTGATCGAATACATGAATTGGTTAGAATTGGTGATTTGAATGGATTCGAATACGCGCAACGAATGCGTTGATGCGAATAGGTAATCGTGCTCGATATTTAGAAATCTGAGTGACGCGAGCTTGGGTAGAAAATCCCTTACTATCGACTTTGGTTTGACCCTAGGATTGGGGTCAGTGTTGGCATTATTGTTGGGGAACTATGATTCCAATCCTGACATTGATTTAGCCTCGAAAAGATGGCCTAGCAGGTAGGCGAGACGCCCTGTTTCATGAGTTATCAATCGAAGGATTGATCTTGAGGATTGTCATGGATGGGTAGTGTGAATCACGAATATAGGAATACCCCTCACAAGATTTGGCTGACATACACATATTCAGGGACGCTTGAGTATGTGCACGATGCGACTCGAGTGAGAATGACAAATTTCTTGATCATGCGGCTTGGCTGAATGCATGTATTTTGGGGACGCTTGGAATGCGTGCACGATCCAGCCAAGTGATACATTGAGTTCAAACAAGACTTGAGGAATGGAAGAGTGTCGAAGATCTTAAAATTGCGTTAAGTAAAGGATCGATACTAGTACGAGCGTAGCTCGGAATCAAAGAAAAACGTGTAAGCGGAGTGTGCGTGAACGACAACGAGATTGGCCCTAAACAAGTAAATGATATGGAATCGATATCGTGCAAATAAAAGTTGGTATAACGAATTGGACCATTGATAGAAAGATATACTCGAGGATAGTGCAATACTTAGTCATGAATCGGACGAAAATTATATAGACTTGGTCGACCCCGATAAGTAGAAATCATACTGATTTCGTGGACATGAACGCTTGAGAAGCGCATCGGGTCATCTCGATGACCGAGATAAACGAATGTGAGTTTGCCTCAGCCTACGACCCTCGTATTTGACGAATTACAATGTACCTCGTGCGAATATTTTCGTCCCATGACACGGAGAAATAGCAACCAAGACGAAGAAACACTCGAATTGAATAAGTACAATCAACTCTAAAATGAATAAAAGGCTATTCAATAAAAATCTACCAAACGCGTGCGACACAGAACTTAGGAAGATATCAAGTATGGTTCGATTCCATCGAACGATAGAGCCGTTCGAAGAAATTGTCTAAGAAACACGACAACGCGAGTTAAGGAATGATAGGATGACCTGCACTCAAGAAGTCTCGAGGACGAGACTTATTTTGAGTGGTGTATTATGTAACGACCCGCTCCGCCCTAGCGGAACGCCGATCCACACGGCAAGTGCAACGACTCAAACGAGCCGTCGACCCGAAGAGTTGCATCGATCGGATGAAGAATCGATGCAATGCTCGAATTGGCCCGTCAAGATGAATCCAGACTTAGACTATCAAAGGCGCGCTCGGAGTATCGCTCGGCCGATGCAAACATCGCTAAGATGGGTGGCTCCGATGAACCCGTCTGTGCTTAGCCTAGACACATAACAATACAGACACTATCACGAGAATTGCTAGGCGATAAACTCTTGCATGCTAATAAATGACTCAACGCACCTAGCTAAGGGAATAATCCCAACTTGTATGCTTGTATAGAATATGGAAAGGAACATGGAAAAGTACATGAACTCTCGCCCGCGCTCCATGCTCGTGCTACGGCACAAGCTTACGTTCAAGTCCCGTACGCGTTCAACAATGAAACAATGAATGAATTACAATAATAAAATAGGAAGACTATCAACATAGTCGTTCCGAGTATGGTATAGCAACATTGAAAGGCTATGGGACCGATGGGTCGCCAAGGCGACTCCCGTACTGGGAGTTGCGTAATGCGTGAATGAATGAATCAACGAATGAATGAACGAATGAATAAATACGTGAAACATGAATGAATGAACGAACAAGTGAAAGAAAGAAATGAAAGAGTGAATACAAGATAAGACATGAAAGACGCTAGCGACAGGTATGACGGGCACGTGCAACGGGGCTCGCTACCCGCGCTGCACGGACGCCAACCTGGTCGATAACGCATTATGGCTCAAGACAGCCGATATGTTAAATGACAAGTAAAATACGAAATGGTCGTGGACAAACGGCACGGGCGATGGGGGGAAATATCGTGGCCGTCTTGAGGAAGGATTCTGCGGCACGGGCGATGGGGGGGAATACCGTGGCCGGCCTAGGCGGAATCAGACATGGGGCTTACGGGCTGCTTTGAGTGGGGGCTCGGCCGCTCAAAGAGACGTAAGGCCAGGCATTTCGAGAAACTATCAAGGTGTACCAGCCATCACGCTTCGATAGGTGAGAATACCCATGTGATATGTCCAAAATGGCTTGTAAAGCCAATGACCCATACATGTAGATTAAGTGGACTATGCTGGTGGCAATCCACGTGCAAGTTCTTGCATTGAAACAAGTAGTCTAAGTTAACTAAATGAAGTGTCTCCTGAACATGCTCGAATTATAACACTCCTGGACATGCCCGAAATGTAACACTCCTGAACATGCTTGCAAAGTAACATCCTGAACATGAACATGCTCGAAACGTAACACTCTGAACATGCTTGAAATGTAACACTCTGAAACATGCCTACGACGTGCTAGAACATGCCCACGACGTGCTAGAACCCGAGACATGGACTCGCTAGTAACATTGAATGTTTACATAAATCACGTCATGTTACTTCATGTTAATGTTGACTAACTTGGTTTACTTTGGACAGGGAAGGCCGGACGGTAAGTATGGGTAAGTCGTGCATGCATTTTTCTATGTGACACTTGAAATCAGCAACACGAGATAGGTCATGATATGTGCCATGAAATTGACCCTAAGGCAAGATTAGAAAGACAATGAATGATAGTCGGTGCACGAAAGTAAATGCAACGTGTTTGGTAATGATAGCATTATGGGCGAGCTAGCCTCCCCACCAGTGCATAACAATGTACTGATAATCCCTCAGTCTGCTTGCAGGAAGCAGGAGACGTCGGTGGGTGTGGAGCTTTCCTCGAATGTGCTAAGGCGCGGAGCTATCTCTGGGGCCTTGGAACGTTGCAGAAGCTGAAGCACCCTATACAGGACATAATGTATCGGAACATCGCCATGTATCATTCTATCTTGTAAGCCACTTGGCATGCCTTTTATGTTTCAGAGAGAGAGCTTGAGCGATTTGTAATATCGGCCTAGCGCCGCTTGTAACCTTCGTGAATATCAATAAAGAGATCGAATTCGCTTCTACTTGTGTTTATTACTTTCCGCTGCAATGGGGACACTCTGTGCGACTCTGTGGCCTAGCTCGAATCGGCCGTTTCTGGACTTGGCCTTGCACGGGCGCAACCTAGGCCCGTGCGGCATCACGCCTTAGCGAGGACGATCGCTCCTACGGGAGCGGGGCGTGACAGTCTTGGACAAAGCAGTTTTGTAGTTCCCTCCCGAATCTCGAAGAACAGCAGCAGCAGACATTCTTCCATCAAGATAAGCTCCATCAAAGTTGATTTTCCAGGTATTGACAGAGGATGGAATCCAGGAAACATTGTTGCAGCAGCTGGATGTTGAGTTATAATTCCCAAGAGTACCATTGTTCATAAATTCATGTTTCTTCATAAGAGTGGTTGCATCTTCAAAGATTTTCCTTCCATTGATTGGTGAATGATCGAAAATTGCTTTGTTCCTTGCCTTCCAAATATGCCACATTTGATAGAAGCAAATAGTAATCTTGTCCCGATCCCCTTCTTTCAATAGATTTGAAACAATAAATGGCAAGGACAAACCATTTTGAATCAAACCATTGATTGATGGAATATGCCTCAAGGAAGAACCTGTTAATGGACATAGAAAAAGTAGATGGTTAATGTTCTCAATATGTACCTGACAAAGAGGGCAAGTTGCTTCAATAACTTGGATTCTTCGATGAATATTGTCATTAGTTGGCAAAGAGTTGGTGAGGGATCGCCAGACAAACAGCAAAACTTTTGGACTGATGTGTTTAAGAGACCATAATTTACTCCAATCTTTGAATACAGCAGTGTTGTGGGATTGAGAATCCTGAATAATCTTCTCATAAATAGTACGATATGCTGATTTAGAAGTTAACTCTCCATCCTTTGTATGTTTCCAGCATAGTTTATCAATGGTGCAGTGGACTGAAAGTTCTATTTCCAGAATAGCATTGGCTTCATGTGTAGGAAACAACATGTAAATTAAGTGAATCTTCCATGTTGAAGTATCTTTGTTGATGAGATCTGAGACGTTCTGAACCCATAGATTGCTAAAAGTAAATCCTTGCACTCTATGATTCTGGATAGAAGGCACCCAAGGATCGAGCCAGATATTGATGAGTGAACCATCACCAACAGACCAAATAATATTATCTATCAAATAATCTCTGCTCTTGAGAATACTTGTCCAAATACAAGACGAGGAGCGAGGGATATTTACTGTCCAGAAGGATGAAGTATGCAGATACATATGATGCAGAATAGAAGCCCATGTTGAATGAGGATTTTCGAAAAATCTCCAAGTAAGCTTAAGAATAAGGGACAAGTTTGATATATGTGGATCTCTAATTCCTAAACCCCCTTGATATTTGGGTTTATAAAAGTTGTTCCATGCAGTGAAGTGAATCCTCCTCTTGTCTACAGAATTCCACCAAAAATTGCGTTGATCCTTGGCAAGTGCATCAGTAACTCTCTTTGGAATATGATAGGAAGAAAGGTAATATGTGGGGATAGAGGAGAGGGTGGATTTTATCAGAGTTGTTCTACCAGCGTGAGATAGGCAATTCCTGCGCCATCCTTGCAATTTAGAGGAACTGGCAGTAAGGATATGAGAGAAAGTATTAACTCTGTTTTTGGATAAGAGAAGATAATGACCCAGATATTTGTCTTGAGATTGCATGGACTGAACACCTAATAGATGTTTGTACAATTCTAACATGATTGGATCAGTATTCTTGTATATGAAAACAGAGGATTTGTCAAGGTTTATATATTGCCCGGACCAATTCTCGAAAGTTTTGAGGATAATCTTAAATTGAGCAATATTATGTAATGAACATTTGCCAAAAATAAGAAGATCATCTGCAAAAGCTAGATGGGAATAAACTGATTTGGAATTACGAAGGAATACACCCTCATACAGGGAGGTTCTGACCAAGGTATTGATAAGTGTTGAGAAAATCTCCATGCACATAATGAAGAGATAAGGGGAGAGAGGGCATCCTTGACGGATCCCTCTTCCAGATTTAAAAGTTTCAGAGGGGACTCCATTAATGAGGATTGAAAATGAAGGGGTAGTAACACATTGCATAATTATTTGATGAGATGTACCAATGATACCATATGCATTAAGAACTTGGCTTATAATACCCCACCCTAACCTGTCATAAGCTTTTGACATATCAACCTTAACCGCAAATGATGAGTAATTAGGAGAGAATTTGGAAATTGAATGAAAAAGCTCCTGGGCTATAACAATATTGTCTCCAATATAACGACCAGGGACAAAGGCGTTTTGAAATGGACTGATCAAATGATTCATATGAGGTCGGAGCCTGTTTGTGATGAGTTTGGATATGACTTTATAGAGAACATTGCAAAGTGCTATGGGTCGAAAATCAGCAGGTTTAGAGGGGTGTTGAACTTTAGGAATTAGAGCAATATGTGTATGATTAAGCATAGGAGGCAAAATTCCAAAAACAAAGAAGTTTTGAATAAGATGAGTTACCTCTGTACCTATTACTTCCCAACAATTTTGATAAAAGAATGTAGGATATCCATCAGGTCCAGGAGCTTTATATGGGCCCATATTCTTGATAATAGCTCTGATTTCTTCTTCTTGTGGAATGGCAGAGATACTTTCATTGTCTGCTAGGGAGATTTGAGGTAATTCAGACAGGATATGTTGAGGCACAGGATGAGTCTCGACTGCTTGAAACAATAAACTGAAATGTTCAATAAAAGCTGTTGAAATGTCCCCTGGATCAGTGACTTGAGTGCCATCCTCTTTTGTGATGCTATGAATAAAGTTCCTTTGTTTTCTTGTGGTAGCAGAAAGATGGAAAAATTTAGTATTTCTATCTCCTTCCTTTAACCATGATATAGTAGACCTCTGCTTCCAGTATAATTCCTTCTGAAAATAAAGCTTATTGAGAATCATTTGAATGTTCCTTTCTTCAATAAATCTAGCATCACTAGGAGGTTGCTTTTGAATATAACTGAGGAGATGTTCTTGAGCTCGTATGTCTTTATCCAGTTTGCCAATTCTATTTCTTCCCCACCGATTTAGATCCAGTAGTGAAGCTTTCAGCCTCTTTTGAATATCAGAGTTATCATGTTTGTTCCAAGTATCTGATAAAACTTGAAAGAAGTCTGGTTCCAAAGTCCATGAAGCCTCAAAACGGGGAAGGGAACATCTTCGTTTTGAGTTAATATTCAATAGTAAGAGAATAGGGTTGTGATCACTATTGATGCAAGGAAGGTGTAGTAGACCTGCATTAGGATGAAGACTACGCCATTGTGTATCAACCATGGCTCTGTCTAGTCTTTCTGCAATGAAATGTCTTGGAGTTCTTCTATTATTCCAGGTATAAGCAGGACCATGCTACCCTATTTCCATTGCTGCAGAACGGTTATACCAATCTATAAATGGTTTGTGATGATTGAAATGAAATCCATTACCCCCATATTTATCCTCAGCAGACAGGATACTGTTGCAATCGCCAATACATATCCAAGGATCATGGATATATGAAATAATGGTCCCCAAATTATCCCAGAAATGATGTCGATCTTGAATAACTGGTGGACCATATATGCAAATTAGATGCCATGATTGTGAAGAATGCTGTTGTTGTAGACTGATATGGATGTGATTAGATGAGGAGGAAATATGGATTGTTGTGAGGAAACTGAAGTATAATATGAGTATCCCAGCTTTTGTGCAATAGATTCAGCAACAGTTGACGAACATCTAGTTTCTGAAAGGAAGAGAATCTTTGGTCTAGATGCACGGAGGAATGAATGTAATGTACGAATTGTAGGGTCATTCCTCAAACCCCTACAATTCCAAGATAAGATCATTTTTTGAGAGGCTGTTGAAGGCCAGCCGCGCCTGAAGCTTCATCAATTGCCAGAATAAAGCGTTTGAGAGGTCTCTCTAGATTATCATCTTCATCTTCAATGGTGATGGATCTTGGACGTTTTGTGATGGTAGAGGGACTTATTGTAGATACAATATTGGTTGAAGTATGGACATGATCTATTGAATTCAAAAGGGAGGTAAATGTGGAAACTATGGGAATGGTTGTGGAGATTGTGGATGGTGTTTTAGGAATGATGACAGGTGATAAAACTTTGGAAAAGTTTAAAACAGATGATATAGAGGAGGAAATGGAACTGGAAAATGTAACTGGTGAAGAGGAGGATATGTTATGAATCTTGGATGTATCTGTTGTTAAATGAGATGAAAAGATAAGCGGGGATGAATCAGTAGTGGTAGAATTGAGGTTATCAGATAACAGAGTATCTGATGGTTCTTTAGTAGGATGAAGAGGTTCAAAAGAAATGGAATTGGAATCATTATTGGTGATATGAGCTGTGGATGAATCAGTTATATTGAAGATTTAAACAGGTTTTTCCATGTGATCTAGCTGGCAAATAGTGGGCCTATGTTTTTGGGGTTGTTCAGGAGAATTTGAGTTAGTTGGCGGAAACATAGGATGTACTGGAGTTAATGGGATAGTATTGAATAACTGATCAGTAACTGAATCTTCCTGGTTAATGGATGTAACCGTTGCCGGAGGATCATCGGAATTAATGATTGCTTCAACGGTGTCAGGATGGGATGATGTTTGTAACTCAGTAGAGGATGGATCAATAGACATATTGGAATTATCCAAATTTAATGCAGTAGGAATATGATCAGTAACAATGAGAGGTTGGGAGAGAACTTCATCTGCAATAGTATTTGGAACATTGATAGGATGAAGATTGATAGAGTTACCTTTACTCTGTTTTGGTTGATCATGAACTTTGAATCGATCAGCATGATTCACACAAATACTCAGATCAAGTCTTTTATCCAGCAGAGATCGGAAATGAGATTTCTGATCCTCAGACCAATTATCATTCATCAAAGATCCATATTCCTTGTGTGTTGAGCAATTCTTGATACTGTGACCAAGGCATCCACAGAATAAGCAAAATTTGGGTAACCTCTCGTACTTGAGCTTCACCATGCAGTCATAGTTGTTTCCCAAACACACTTTGAGACATCTTAAGAGAGGCTTTGTAATATCTATCTTGACCTTGATCCTGGCAAATAATATCCATTTACAAGCATCTTGAATGGAAGGTGGGAATATTGTACCTATTCGAGCAGCTATAGATGAGACAAACTCAATGGTAAGAGAATTCACTGGTAGCCCATGAATTTGAATCCAGAAATCACTCTCAGAGAATTTGTAGTCACAGGGAAGCTTATTTGGATAGCATCTTTCTATGATAAGCATATGATTGTTGATTTTCCAGGGACCATTGTCAATAACATATTCCAGATCGTCTGTCCGATCGAATTTTGCAGAGAAGGAGCCTTCATGGTATTCGGAGATCTTGATCTTTCCTTTAACTTTCCAGATTTTTGGAATGGTGGAGATAATGATATGTTGAGGATATGCTTTTTTGGTTAAGATTTTGAAGAAGATATAGAGGTGCCAGTCGGCTTGAGGATTATGGGAGGAGGGATGATGTTGTTCAGAATCAGGAACAGGGGAGGTGTGGAGAGAAGCTAGTTTGCTGATAATGGCTTCATATGATGCATCTTCGGAGGAATCCATATTGATGAGAACTTCAGAGAAGGGGGAGTAAGGATGAGGGAAATGGGAAGAAAGGTGATGTAGAATAGATTGACTGATGTAGGGAAGATGATGGATTATGGAATCCAGAAGAGATATCCTTCTAAGGAGAAGGAGAAGGGAGTTGTTGCACAGGATGGAGGTTGATGATCGCCATTGGGAAGACGAAGCGGAAAATGGTCGGATGAATCGTTTCCTCTTTTCTTCAGAGGAGAAAAGTTTTCTTTTAAACTCTCTCTCTAAATACTAACTTAATATCCTCCTTCAACTAATATTTTTTAACTTGATACTTAAAAATTATAAAAAGACAAAATTGTCCCCCTCTAACTCCCACACCCACCCTCACAGCCCCCTCCCCCCGTCGCCGCCCCACGCCCCCCCACCCCCGCAGCCCACGGCCCCCCACCACGCGACTGCCCCACCTTCCTCCACCCCTCCCCTTTCCCCTGTGGCTGACACTACCACCACCCCCACTCGGCGCTCCACCCCGCCCCCCTCTCTCTGCGTGCAACGGCGACGACAGCACTAGCGGACGAAGAGAGGGGGGGTGGGTGGTGCAGTCGGGAGGGGGAAGGAGTGCAGCAGCATGGGGTGAGGGTGGGTGAAGAAAGACAAGGGTAATTTGGTCTTTATTTTTTTCGGGTTATTAAGTTGATGCCTATCAAAGTTGAGGATATCTTGTTGAAAAATTTGAATTGTTGAGGGTGTAAAGTTGTAATTTAGCCAAAATTTTATTTAGGCTTAGATTTGTGAAACATGAACAGTCGCACTCATGGTGGTTAACCATTTAAAGCTTGATCTACCGGCTTGTTATTTTTGACTTTTTCGATTTGTTTTCCACAAAGCGCCCATACAAAGATCGTGCTAATAGAAAGTTGTCAGGACCGAGAACATGAAAATTGACATGCCATCAATGACAAACTTGGTACCCAAGGCTATGTTTGAATGCTTGAAAACTTGCTACCAATGTTAAGGCTAGTATACTTTTTTACTATTGACTGTAAATATGTAACCTCGTGTTTTCCTTTTCGAACTTACATAACCTACCTATCAGAAGCTAGAATTTCTTTCCCATCGTCACATTCATATATAGTGCTATGTACTCCCGGTACAGCACGGATGCACGGATACTATGTGGCACGGTAAGGACACAAAGACATGGACGTATCATTATTTAATTTGGTATGTTCTAGGGTATTTGAAGAGTCCATGGGTGTGCCCGATATGAATGCAATATGAATCAAAAAATTTGAAGCGTCCGTGCTTCCTAAGCCTTACTACAGCAGATCCCTGCTATTTTCCGAAAATATGAGACATGCAGCAGCACTAGTTGCCATCACTTTTGGGCATAGTTTACAGTATCGTCGATATCGATCTGATACGGCCAATATCCATACGGTTTTAGCATGTCTCGATTCGATACCTATCGATACCGACAATGCAGATCTCTCTTTCAATCAATTCGGTAAAGAAAATTGAACGAAAAAGATCAAACAACAATAGTATAAAAAGAATAATAAGATTCTAAAATCATGTAAAAGAAAACTTATCTAACGCAAGTAAGAATAATACTGTTTCATTCAATTTTAAAACTACTAAGAAACAACATAAAATTTACTTAAAATTATGCATAAATATATATAATATATTTTTTACTAAATTTTTTTAAAAAAAATGTTTTTCGTACCAAAAAATTTGGTACTCGGTCCGAAACCGTCGATACTGCCTATAGATCCTGACTGTCGATGCTGCCTATAGATCCCGATATAGTAAATCCGATACTGATTCCGAATATCGATATTGTGAACATTGCTTTTGGGTACTCGTCCTCACATTAAAATATCTACCAACAAGAGTTATCCTGTGCAAATTTCTTTCCTTGATCAGTAAGGCCTTTGATGGCCAAAAAATGAATTTTCAATAGCACTTGTGCAATCAATTTCGTGAATTATATATTAAAATCTAGTTTGGTACACTGTAATGTAATCGTAATCGTAATATTGTAATCAAACCAAACTCTACTCGCAAATCACACATTAACATTAACCTCGAGGATTTCGTTGGCTACATCTCTTGCCACCTACAAAAGTTGTTAATCAAAACTAGCTGCCATTGCTACGTGACCGACCCGCCACCTGCACCCTTTTCCTCGCATCTTCTCACCGATTTGGAGAGATCGGACACCGCCCGTTGTATGAATGGGATGCATATAAATGCCTACGTCAACAGCTTCTTCCATATTGTGTTTTGGCATGTCAGATGACACGACACGACACAGAAAAATATTTTTCCTGGTTCTTACTGTAGAAAATAATGGTTGGATGATTTTATTGATGGACTACTTCACTACTTATAGGGAGTCTAGCTCCTCTACATACTACATATTCCGATGTGGGACAAAAGTCCCTTATTGATTCTCAACACTTCCCCTCAAGATGGGCGATAGATATTGATTATCCCCATCTTGTTACATAGCTTCGACAGACTTAATGAACTAAGACCCTTAGTCAGACAGTCTGCAACTTGTTCTTCTGAGCGGACATGGTCAATCTTCAGTATCCCTTGTTCCAGCTTCTCCTTGATGAAGAATCGATCAATCTCGATGTGCTTCGTTCTGTCATGCTGAACTGGATTGTTAGCTATACTTATTGCAGCTTGATTATCGCTCAGAAGACGCAATGATGCTCCATTATCCAGCTGCAACTCTGTCAGCAATGCTTTCACCCACAGCAACTCTGACACTCCCAGAGCCATTGCTCTGTATTCTGCTTCAACTGTCGACCGTGCTACCACTGACTGTTTCTTGCTTCTCCATGAGACCAGATTTTCTCCTACAAAAACACAGTTTTCCGTGGTAGACCTTCTGTCGTCTATGCAGCTCGCCCAGTCTGCATCACAATATCCCTCAACTTCTATACGTCCATTCTTCTTGAACCATAGCCCCTTTTCCGGCGTTCCTTTCAGATATCTCAAGATCTGAAATAATGCTTCCATATGACCCTTTCTTGGATCATGCATGTAGCGACTCACTACACTCACCGTAAATGAGATATCAGGGCGAGTGTGTCCCAGATAAATCAATCTTCCTACAAGTCTTTGATATATTTCACGATCAACAGGCTCTCCTGCTTCTGCTCCAAACTTACTCTTTTAGTCAATTGGAGTAACGGCTGCTTTGCATCCCAGCATCCCTGTCTCCTTCAGCAGATCTAGTGCGTATTTTCTTTGTGATAGAACAATTCCCTGTTCGCCTTCACACACTTCGATACCTAGAAAGTACCTCATCGCTCCTAAATCCTTCACCTCAAACTCCTTCGCGAGTTTTGACTTCAGCTTAGTGATCTCGACCTCATCATCACCTGTGATCACTATATCATCCACATATACAGCAAGTATAGTGATGTGGCCTCTTGCATGCTGGAGGAAGACCGTATGATCTGCATTTGTTTGACGGTATCCCATGCCTGTAACAGCCTTTCTGAATCTGTCAAACCAGGCTCGAGGAGATTGCTTGAGCCCGTATAGCGACTTCTTCAGTTTACACACCTTTCCTTGCGACGTCCCTCTGTCTGATTCCGTCGCGTAGCACCCTGGCGGGAGCTCTATGTATACTTCTTCTTGCAGGTCCCCATGAAAAAAGGCATTCTTCACATCCAGCTGGTACAGCTTCCACCCATAGTTTGCTGCAATGGAGACCAGAGTTCTCACGGTGCTCATTTTTGCTACTGGGGCAAACGTCTCATCATAGTCTATTCCATATGACTGTATGAATCCTTTTACAACCAACCTTGCCTTGTACCGCTCTACTTTTCCTTCTGGCGTCTCTTTCACTGTGTACACCCATTTGCATCCCACAGCTTTCTTTTCTTTGGGTAATGGAACCAGCTCCCATGTCTTATTTTTCTCCAGTGCCCCAAGTTTTCTATCATTGCAGCTTTCCACCTTGGATCTTTCTTTGCTTCCTGCCAACACTTGGGCAACGAAGTAGAGTCTAACGATGCAATGAAGGCGCGATAATTCGAAGAAAAGTTAGAATAAGACAAGAAGTTGGCAATATCATGTTCGTAATCATCAAAACGAGCAGGAGCCTTACCCGCATTGATGCGAGAAGATCTCCTTAAGGGAGCAATAGGTGGTGGAGAGATCATACCATCCAAGTCGGAGAGATCCGCATCAGAATCCGAGTGATTCAGTGCGGGGGCAACATCTTCAGGAGTTGGAGCAGGAGTAGACGAGGGACTTGGTACAGTAGGCACAGGGCACGGCATAGGCACAGTACTGGACTTCTGTTGTCTTCTTATGTAGACTTGGAGCTCCTTTTCCCTTGTCTGCTGCTCCCCCTGCGTAACATATGTATCTTCTTTTTCATTCTCTGTATCTGAGTCACTGTGCTCTTCTCCTTTCGTCCAGTTTTCTACAACCGGACACGAAACCGATCCGACGATCACATTTGGGCTTATTATCTCCCCCTCACATCGAACACCATCTGTGTTAGGTGTGTCACCAAATGGTGAACCTTCATCCGAACCATAGTATGGTTCGAGCTCTCTGAATGTAACGTCCATGCTGACAAACATCTTTCGCTCGACTGGACTCCAACAGGCATATCCCTTATGAGTCGCCGTGCAACCGACAAAGACACATTTAACTGCCCTAGGATCCAGTTTGCCAACGCCTGGCCTATTATCTTGGACAAAGCACACACATCCAAAAACTTTCGGTGGAACAGTGTATGTAGTTACCCCAGTAAGCATCTCCAACGGTGTCTTCCAGTCCAACACTTGAGATGTCATTCTGTTGATGAGATAAGAGGCCGTCAATATAGCCTGCCCCCATAAGTGTTTCGAGACATTCATAGCCAGCATCATCGTCCGTGCGACTTCCAGCAGGTGTCTGTTCTTTCGTTCAGCCACACCATTATTTTCTACATACACTGGACTGGACTGGACTTTTACTTCACAATACAAACTCGCTTGTACAAAGAAAGCCTAGGGACGAAAACCTAGGTACAGCAATCTAAGTACAATTGTTTATTTTAGATTCTGGGACGTCAAAGGGAGTGTGGCAGGCAGTACCGAAGGAGTAGTCTCAGAACTTGTCGTCCCTGCCACCAGGGAAACGAATTATGTGCGAAAAGATGCATGAATGGCAGCTAGCTCCTCTTCCGCCGCCCGAAGAGCCTGGATACTTGGCAGAGCGGAAAGGTTAACACCCGAAACCCTATTCGCAGAGGAGGGCGAGGAAAGCGTCGTCCCTTGCCCCAGTTGTGCTATCACCAGGGCTCCCGAACTTGACCCAGCTGGAGGCCCCTCAGTATAGGTTGGAAAAGAAGGAGGCACACGTGCTTCCATCAGATCCCCTCCGGTAAAGCCCGCCCCGGCAATGTCCGTCACCGGCAATAAAGGGGTGGGACCTGCACGTCCAAAGCAATCATTAATCCACGAAGGACAGGATGATAGAGCAAATAGGCCTCCTCACAAGTTAAGAAGCTGGTTTATCTTAACAGGGGAAGAGCACGGAGGCTGCAGCTCGTTCGAAGCTGGCATGGTCTCCCCACCTGCAGCTCCCAACTCAAATTCAACTGGTTTCTCTGCCCCAGCCACCCCTGAAGGGGAGCCAGCCAGGTCAGTATCATCCTGTTGAAATTCAGCTGTCTCAGGGACAGGTGCAGTAGAGCTCCCGTCCCCATGGGTTGAGGTCTCAGCAAGGTGAGACTCCCCGGCCACCTCCGGAAGAACCCCATCAGAAGTGATGGCGGTGCACATATCATCGATCAAAGTGGACAAGGCCAGATCGACCTCAGTAGTCGAGTCCCGAGAATCAGACTC
Source organism: Iris pallida (assembly GCA_029216955.1). Taxonomy (NCBI): domain Eukaryota; kingdom Viridiplantae; phylum Streptophyta; class Magnoliopsida; order Asparagales; family Iridaceae; genus Iris; species Iris pallida. Next base: position 41,674,673 of record JANAVB010041219.1, on the reverse strand, counting down.
CCCAGACGCCTATAAGGAGCAAAAGAAAAAATGATTAGGCCATAACTTAGAAAAAGAAGGAAAAGGCAGTTGAAATTCCAATCACCTCAGAAACAGCATCAACATCAATAAACAGCCTACGACGTCTTACCGCAGCCCGCTTCGTGGAATAGGTCCTGCCATCGTCAGTGGACAGACGCCTGCCCCGTTTGCGCGAAGCACTGGGCACAGCAGGTGGATGATCCTCCACCTCGTCGTTCGGCACAGTAGGAGGCTGGTCCCTCACCTCCTCGTCCGAAGAGTGCGACGAGTCATCGGCGTCCTGCTCGCCATCCTCTTCGTCCGCCGCAGTGGACTCCGAGTCCGGCACAGGAACCCTATTCGCCCCTCTCTTTCTCTTCCTGGAACCCTCGGGCTTCTCTGCCAAGCCGGTCCCGACAATGAAGCTGGTGTTCATGTCAAAATTCACGGAAGATTTGCTCGCCGCAACATGATAAAGTGCCGCCATGTACAAAATATCCCCTTGCGTATTAGCGTCAGGGACCGAGAAGCTAGTCCGGGTATGAACAGCATTGTAATAATGCCACGCCCGGATGCCGTCGAGGACACTACCCTCGAAGCCCAGGCAAGCACTGGGGCAGTCAAGGAACAGCTGACTATACCCGAATTGACAAAAAAATCTGTTAGGCAAATAAGGCTCCAAGTATACGTTATTTCGGTAACGATATACTAGGTACGCGGGGCGAATGTTGCGCAGCCATAGAAGCATCTTCTCAGATAAGAGCTGGGGAGGTTCAATGCCATCAATGCGTACCCCCTTCACTTCTCTAGGGATAAATTGAGGAAGAGACACAAAGAAGTCGGGCCCGTCAACTCTCGCCAACGCCTTTCGACAAGCCGGCATGGTGTCATACTCCCAAGATTGATGACGGTATCGAAAAAGGAAGGCGTCATCAGCAGTAACATCATCCTCTGTTCCGGGCCTCATCAACGACCGGTAATGCATCAATAACCACCCCATGAGATAGTGGTATGGTAGCTCTATCCGCTCAAAGTCCAGCGTCGTCTCGCGAGCAATGACTTTAAACGAAAAGGCGCGGAGGCCGTAGTGTATGCTACACACCATAGCCGGAAGAAGGGCCAGTCTGACTTTGAAGACCAGCTTCACAGCTAGGAGAATGAAGTGGCGGCTGATCCTTTCAGTAGAACCTGCCCCTCCCGAGACTACGCAATTCCGTAGCCATACCATCAAGAACCCGGCCAAGATTGCTTTCTCAGACATCTGCCGGGTGCCGTAGTGGAAATAGCTGAAGGAGTCAGTGCGACTCCTAAATCTATCGCGGGTGGACCTCGACCTTTTGGCATTCAACATCAGGTCCTTTACCTCCGCCTGGGTTTGGGGACCTCTAGAAGAAACCCGGCCGGAAGAACGTAATTTGAAAAGATACGCGACCCAGGCCGTGGTATGGGGGGCGTTCCCTTCTGAACTATTATTCTTCTTGATAGCAGTCTGGTGATAGATGCTATTGTGGCACAGCAGTTCCCGGTACACAGCGACGAAACCAGAAAATCGTCGATCCAGATCATCGAATTTCTCGTTCGTCGGGGTGTATACTTCAAAGGCCTCGCCTCCCCACGGCAGCTTAGAAACAGCATGCATTTCATGGAGAGCAAGTCCCAACTCCCCTCCGGGCGTGAAGAAAGTCCCCGTCCGCCGGCTATACATCTCCAAAAGGGTCATGAACAGCGGCTTATTAATGGGCAATCCGTAACAGGTGCCCCGGATGGCGTAATAAAGGTCAATCTCCCGAAGGAATTCCTCGTAGTTCCTCAGGATCCATAAGGAAAGATTGGCCCATGTAGGAATGGGGTTTATCCAATTCAGCAGCGAAGACTTTTCAACCGCGGCTTGCTCCCCCTGGTAGGAGCCCTTGTTGGGCATCAACTTCAGTCGAGCTTCTTCCTGCGTCATGACGGCTATAGCTTCATCCAAGGTCGAAAGCGTGGGTTAGGATAGGAGGATATTCCGTCTCTGCTCAAATACAGGGTGTAGTCCCTTCAGGAATTTCATCATACGCTGCCGCGAAATATAAGCCAGGAACGTCTGAAAGTACTTTGCGAATGCCGGTTCGACTAGTACATCTTCCATCCCAAGAGGATCATAATGATCCAGATCAGACCAGTACTTCTTCAACAGGGCTGCGTACTCAGAGATGGTACGTTCGTCTTGGGCCACCCTATCGAGGTCATCTTGCAGTTGAAAGACTCGCATAGGGTTGCCGGAGCCGGAGTACATATCTTTTAGAGTTCGCCATATATCAGCAGCAGCCTCCATTGCCTAGACATTGCCCGACACCTGGTCGGTTAATGAGACAGTCAACCACCCAGCCACTACGTTGTTGACAATCTCCCAAACAGCAAACTCCTTTGCGGAGTGATCGGCTGGTGCCTTGGCTTGGCCAGTGACATAGCCAACCAAGCCACGTCCCTTCAGCGTCCGCATCGCCTGCCGCGACTACTTCAAGTAGTTGGACGTTCCTTCCAACTTCGTCTCCAACTTCTCCAATTTTCCTATTTTGTAAGGTGACGGATCCACATCAGTATGGATCACACGTGGTGTTGCCTCGGTTAATCTCTTTGATAATATATCATCAACCGAGGCCTTCATCTCTTCGGCCGTCAGTTTGCCACTGATTGAATCCATGGCTTCTTCAACTGTGAACCCTATTCGTCGTCTTCTTCGACGTCTTCGACGTTGGAGTCGGCAACTTTCCCAACTTCGTCGTCGTCTTTGTCTTCGTCGTCTTCTTCTTCGACGTCACAGACTTTACGAATGCGCTACTAATTTGGCCAGCACTGGCGCGTGCATGTAAAGTGAACACGTCAGGTCACCAGAGAAGACATGATCAGTCTCTGTAGAGATCCCGATGTGAAGAAAGAATAACAAATAAAGCATTTGTTAGTTCCAAACGGCGTAAGCGATGATCAGAGTTGGTGCAAATAAAGCATTTGGCAGCCGTCTATCTTCGAAATACGTCATTTTTTTTTGTGACGGCTAGGATTTGTAGTAGATGGAAAGGCTAGGGTTAGACATGGTGGTGGCTAGGGTTAGGGTTTGGGAAGGAGGGGTGCCGCTGGAGGTCGGGAAGGGGGGGCCGCCGGTGGTCGGGGGGGGTGGGGGGTCGGGGGGGTGGGGTGTCGGGGGGCTGCTGCTTCGGGGGGGGGGGGGGGGGTGTCGGGTGGCTGCTGGTGGAGGACGGTAAGGGGGGTCGGGGGTGGTCGGGGGGGGGGGGGGGGGGGGTCGGGGGGGGCTGCTGCTTCGGGGGGGGTCGGGGGGGTCGGGGTGGGTCGGCGAGGGTGGTGGAGGTCGGTAGGGGGGGGGGGGGGGTCGGGGGGATCGGAGGGGGGGGGGTCGGGCTGCTGCTGGTGGTGGGGCAGCGAGGGGGGGGGGGGGGGGGGCGAGGGGGGGGGGTGGGTCGGCAAGGGAAGGGGGGGCGGCAAAATTTTTGTTTTTGTTTGTTTTTGTTTTTTTTTTTTGTGGAGAGAGAGAGAGAGAGAGAGAGAGAGTTATGGCTCTGATACCATGTAGAAAATAATGGTTGGATGATTTTATTGATGGACTACTTCACTACTTATAGGGAGTCTAACTCCTCTACATACTACATATTCCGATGTGGGACTAAAAGTCCCTTATTGATTCTCAACACTTACTATCAGCAAATCGCACGAGCATTTTCAGACAAATGTTCATTTATATGTAGGCCAGCTAAGTACAATACACACTGTCACTTATTAGCTCACTTATATACGCTAGGCAGGACCTGCAGATTCGAGCTCCCAACTATAGCGACGAGTAGATGTGTATGAAATATAATTAAAATAAATAAATAATAAATATCCGTACTTTTAGTTTCTGTTTAGGTACAACAGTTTAGTGCTCCAAGGACCGCGGTCTTTGTCTGCAGCCACGGGTTGGCCTGTCGCGGGAGAGGTCGAAATTTTGGAGCCACCCCCTCCCCTCCCCTCCCCCCCCCCCCCCCCCAACCACCACCACCACCACCACCACCACCACCACCCCCCCCCCCCCCCCCCCCCCCCCCCCCCCCTCCTTCCTGTCCATTGAAAGATGCTGGGCCTGTTGAAGCTGGTGGGGAGCGGAAATAGAAATGGACATCCATAATAAATATGATACATATTTTTCTTTTCTTCTTTTGAATTTTTGGTACATTGTTTTGTTTTCTTCGTGGAGCAATTAATAAGAAAGGAGTACTATTTCCTAACCATACCCCACCTACCACCCTCCCAACGAAGAAGCTCTCGCCCACACGGTTCTCATGTCCATCGACTCCGCGCGCGCGCGAATTAAGCCGCAGGTGTCGACCATCCAACGGCTACTTCTCCCTATATATCTCTATTCCTCTTCCCACTCTTCTTTTACTTCCATAACAAACAAACAAACAAATAAACGGCTTGAAAGAAAAGAAGAGAAGAGAAGGAAATTAATTATAAGGAGTGAGTTAGCTGGTATATATATACTTATGGTGTTCTTCTGCTTCCTGGTGGACCAGAAGAAGAAGGTGAGGGGGAGCAAGCCGGCGGCCGGGATATGCTCCCGGTGCGGGGGTTGCGCGAGCGTGGCCGACATGGAGACCGCGACGAGGTTCTGCTACGTCCCCGTCCACCGCAAGGCGTGGCGGGCGATCATCTGCACCTTCTGCGGAGCGCTGCTCAAGTCCTACAGATAGACTGATCAATGAATCATCATATATATGTATGTAGCTGCATCCAACAAATTAATGTTCCTTCTTCTTCTTAAATTTGTAGCTGGATATTTATCATCATGAAAATAATGTGTTCGTGTGTACATAAATTGTGTTATCACGTTGAGAACGATCTTTTCTAATGGCTGTTCGGAAATAGTAAGTGCCAGCTGCTTCCCCGACTATCTAAGTATGATGCATCATGTTCTAATTGTCTCTTATTTTTGCCAACTCTATCATATTATTAAGTACGATGCTACGTTGTCCGCGGATTTGGACTGCGGTCCTAGTCCGCGGGCCATGTGTCATTGTTTAATTGGGTGGGGGGTGGGCGCTGTGGGGTGGTGACACGCGACGTACGGACACACTCACGGTCACCTTCCGCGGGTCATTTATCATTTCCTTATTATTAAACTTTCAACATGACTTTGTCTAGATCAATCGATAAGATATGAAACAAAGAAACCCAAAATTTTGTGAATAATACATAGTAGAATTTGTTAATTTTGTAACTCAAGTGTCTTTCTAAAGAATTAGAAGATCTAGTATATTGATTAGATGTGTAATGTGATTGAAATTTTCATTTTTATAGATGAAGTGTTTAATTCTCTACTGCTTCTGAAATTCATAAAAAGTTACGGTGTTTTTATTTTATTCATGGAATTTTTTTTCTTCTGAAAATTGCTGAGATACCCACTTTCGGGGTAGGTGTTTATGAAAAACCCACCCGCAGGGTGAGTTTTATGAAATATCCAACATTATGTATTTTTACGTTAAATATTTCAAGATTCCCTTTAGATGCTCTGTATTAACAAAATTGTCATTTTGATAATACCATAGCTATCCTTCGCGCAAATTTGGTCATATATATGTATTTGAATTCACAAACTCAGATTTTGATTGCGATTTTCGTCTTCTTCACGAGAGATCTGAATTCTATTGCTCTCATTTTTAGCAAAGATCGTTCGTAGTTCACTGTGCTTTTCTTCAGTCGAACTCCGATCATCGCTCATCATCATCATCATCATCATCATCATCATCTCCGTGGAGAGATTTGAAGTTTTTCGGCGATTAGATCATTTTTAATGGCTTCATTCTGCAACGATTCAACTTGGTTTCTGAAGCTCGTTTTTTCTCATTCCTGAACATTTTATTTGCCTTTTTGAGCTTCTCGGTTGTTTGCACTGATATAAAACAAACAACAATGAAAAGTATGATATCAACCAATATGTACTTCAAAAAAAAAGAAGGAAAAAAAAATCATTCTCCGTGATCTTAACACGGGGAATGGTCATTCTCCGTAATTTTAACACGGGGAATGGCGATTCTCCTGCATTCTAACACGAAAAAAGACCATTCTACATGATTTTACAACGGAGAACGACCATTCTCCGTAATTTTAACACGGAGAATGATTATTCTCCTGCATGTTAACACGGGAATAGCCATTCTCCGTGACCTTATCATGGGGAATAGCCATTCTCCGTAATTTTAACATGGAAAATGGCCATTCTCCTGTATTCTAACACGGAGAATGGTCATTCTACGTGATTTTACTCCGTGATTTTAATATGGAGAATGACTATTCTCTTGCATGTTAACACGGGAATAGCCATTCTCCAAAATTTTAACACGGACAATGGTCATTCTCCGTGATTTTACCACGAAAAATGGCCATTTTTTGTGATTTTAACACAGAGAATGGTCATTCTCCGTGATTTTACAACGGAAAATGGCCATTCTCCATAATTTTAACACGAAAAATGGTCATTTTTTTGCATTCTAACACTTTGAAGGGGGTCTTGTAGAAAATACAACATAAACATACAACATAAAAGATTTTAACATAACATACAACAAAAAGTTCTTTTATTAAAAATTACTCCTACAAGGGTCTATTACAGATTCTTTGTGATTATATGGAAATAACTCCTAAAGATCTACAATGGGGTTAGTCTTCACATTATGATCGTAGGACTCTTTTGTGAGAACTAAGCAATTGTTGCTCTACACTGAATAGCTCCACAATTTTTACCCTTGCGGCAAGAGACTGCGAATAGAAGATGTAAATACAGTCGTCATCAAGGTCTGCGTCCACAGAACCCCCCAGAAGCGCAGCGAGCCATTTTTTCGACAGAGCAGACCACTTCCCGAAGTAGCTATTGGCTCGCGGCAGCTCTTGAGGCTCTTCCAGCCTAACAAAGGCGTGCAGCCGCTATGAGCAGGACAGAGAACAACATGTGGCTCTTCGGATTGGCAATCAACCTAAACCCTGTCGTCAGGACCTCCAAGACATCGCTCGGGTTCTAACTCCTCATGGTGGGCATTTCGGTACATCTCGATACTCATCAACAGCTCTTGTACAAAGACACAGCTTCTTTGAACAAAGAAATCCACAACCAACAGCCAACTTGTGCAAGGCCAACGACGGTCGTTCGAAGCTACGTCTGGATCAAGCATGGTGTCGAAAATGCTAAGAGAGGAAGATGCGACTCTTTATAAAAAAAAACTCTCTCTTATATAGGGTGAGTGTGGTCCAAAGTACAGGCCACGTGGCCGTCGGTTAAAGACTCCCAAATTAATGGGATGAACCTAGGGCTCAGCTTAATGAATCTCATTTAATTGGTTCATTTTACTAAGTCCTAAGCCCAAATTAATCCCAAATTAATGGGATGAACCTAGGGCTCAGTATAATGACTATTATCCTACAGGTCTTTCTCCGTCATTTTAACACGGAGAATGAAAATTTTTCCTAATTTTAACACGGATAATGATCATTCTCATTCATTTTAACACGGAGAATGGTCATTCTTCGTAATTTTAGCACGGAGAATAATAATTATCCGTTATTTTAACACAGGAAATAGCCATTTTTCGTCATTTTAACACGAAGAATGGCCATTCTCCGTCAATTTAACACGGAGAATGTCAATTCTCCGTGATTTTAACACGGAGAATGACAAAAAGCTCTTAATTCTCTTCACATCAGCTTTCTTTTCTCTAACTGGGGTTCAAGTTGATGCTGCTGATGATGATAAAGTGGGTGTCACGCCCCGATTCCGTCGAATCGATAGTCGTCCCCCGGACGTGATGTTGTGCGAACCTAATTTGTGAACGCACAAGGCATAGTCATAAAGTAATCCGAGACACGAGATCTAAGAGAGTACGCAGACAAATTGATTCACACAATAAGTAAAGGAAACTTGATCTTTATTGATAATGAACATCTTTTACAGACTCCGATACAAGACTCATTGCCGCACGGGCTACAACATGACTCGATTACAAAAGAGTGTCGATGAGATAGCCGTTCCATACATTGTACACATCCCTCAATATACAACAAAGTACTCCAGTGACCTGGATGGGAGGGACGCTGAGTCATCTTCCTTGGACTGTCGAGAGCCTTCAAAAGTGGAGTCGCAGAGAAAGTCTTCAAAGCACGGCCGAAGCTTCAAAAGTCACGAACGTCGCCGAGCTAGTTGGCACGTCCTTCCTGGTTTGCGGGACCTGCAAAGAGCGAGGATCAACACGAACACATGTACTGGCGAATGGCTAATTAAATCCAAGCTCTGCATTTGATTCAAGAAGTTTCGTAACATGTTAGCTAGCTATTTCAATGATCTTTCTAACCATCCTGCTCGATTTGCATGTTAACATGTTTTGAGGCAAGCAATAAAACTGTATAACATTAAGCAACTATCATATTCATCCCGTGTCCCGTGCACTTGTTAAGCAGTGAAAAGGGGTGTGAAGGCCACTGGCAATGTCAAGCCATCGCGGACTATAGCAGGGTTAGACGACGCCCCTTTCGCGTCGGGTAGCGAGCCCTTGTGAAAGTGTCCGCATAACTCGTGCCGATGAAGGGTTGGCACTGCTACACTCGTTCCTCCCGGGCCGAATCGGTCCCTTGGCCTAGGCAACCGTTCGAGAAAACTTTACCTTGTCGACAAGTTGTCCAATGACCGTTTTCTTTTGAACTTAGTTGATTTGCTTACTTGGCCATATCGTTGCAATAAACGTTAATCGATTCATTCATTGTTTTGCATAGGCTAAGTGGATTTGCGTAAGAAAACACATTTTCCATTTTCAATATCGGCAGTTCGATAGCAAGTGTTTCGTGAAGAATCATGCCACGATTTCATTGATTCTACACTATTATGACAAGCATTCATTTTACTTCACATATTGAGTTTTGAAGTAGAGGGACGAGACGAAGGAGGTCAGCAACTCGCCTTAGACTTGCTTCAAGCAAGCGACCGGTTGGCTGCGCTGATGTCGCCTACGCGATCACCTGCAATCGCATAAGCAACTGATTAGAACACTGTATAATTCAAGGATATTCGATAAGAATACGAAGCTCGAAAATGCGTCACGAAAACCCATCGAAAACATTCACGAAAAACGCATTCACGAAACCAAAGCCAAAGCCAAATCAAGTGCGGCATGAAAACCAGAGCAACGGGAGGTCTCTCCCGACTCAGTCACAGAGCCAATCCTCGAGGCGCAACACGCTGAATATGGGACTTGGTTTCGAAGAAGCCATTCCATAACGTGGAATGGATCTTAATTCAACCGTTCCCGTTCGATCGACTCGACCGATTCCGACCTATCGGTCTCGACCGAATCGATAGCGACAGTGTTCCTTTCTTGCGCACCCCGTGGACGAAAACAGGGCACGATGTAGAGACGGGGCACTACAGTGGGGTTCCAGTTGATGCTGATGATGATGATGAAGTGGGAACTGATGATGACGGCATGGTGTGAAGATTGCGAATGGAGAGTCACTGACGAGTTTTGTAAGTCCCTGAATTTAGGGCTTATTTTTTTTCAATTTTATAATTCAATTATTTTGAATAGATATTATTATTTGATTACTATTTGATTTCATGCTCTTTACCGTACCTTTGACTTCTGGAGCATCAGGGATGCCAGTCTCTGGAAACTTCCTTCTTGAAGTTTGAAGTAGACGAGATTACCTTCACGTCGATATATCATGTCCCATCCAAACTCGTTCCCTTGTGCTCCTTTTGTATCGTGCAAGTTTGGGTCAATTTAGGCCAATTAATTATCTACCGTAAAATCTGATTTAACTTCCAATTTAATTTCCGGGCCCGACATCGGTCCAATCCAGTCGACCCAGTATATGGCCCTGGCCTGTTTTGAGTAAACCATACAGGTGCCACTTGCGTGCCACAATTTTGACCTCCCTTGTGCTCCTATTTCATCCATGATTTAAATTGTTTAAATTATTAATTAATTAAATCTTGGTCCCGAACCTGTCCGATCTTAGCCAGTACCCGACCCAATTGGGTGTATGCCCTATCATGTTTGCCCATACTCCCACTTATATTTTCCTATTTTTCTCTCTACTCAAAATATTTCTCTTACATATAAATATCTCTTTTGCTCTCTTTTATATATGTATATATATATATATATATATATATATATATATATATATATATATATATATATATATATATATATATATATATATATATATAATATGATGTATGTAAATATCCTCATATCAACTCTCTCTCTCCTTACACACACATCACCCCCTCACCTCTACAGCCACCTCACCCCCCCATGGCCGACCTACTCTCTCTCTCTCTCTCTCTATTCTCTCTTTCTAAATATCTATCTTTCTCTCTCTCTATTCTCACCCTCTCTCTTTATATATTTATATACACACACACACACACAAATAACCCTCACTCACCCCTCACCTCTCCTTACACTCACCCCCCCTACTACTCCTGTACGAGCAGCCCCCCCCCCCTCACACTACTTTCCCTCTCTCTCTCCTTTCTCTAATAATATCTCTCATTCACTCTCTCTCTTTCTCTCTCCTTTTTTTTTAAAAACTCCACATACACACATACACATTTCTTTCTCCCTCTCTCCCAACAAACGTACCACCACCACAGCCCTCACTGCCGACAGCCCCCTCCACCCTCACGTACACCACCTCCTCCTCCCTCTTCTTCTTCTCCTCCTCTTCATCATCTTCATCATCATCATCTTCTTCAACCCACCCTCACCATCACAACTACACACCACCACCATCAACCGCCACCACTTCCACCCGTGAACGGCCCCACAGCCGTCGCCGCCCCGACGTCGTCGCCCTGCCGCATGCAGCCTCGCCGCCCCGCCGCGCGCCACCGCGGGTGGCCAGCAGCAGCCGCGAGGCAGCAACTGCAGCAGCAAGAACGGCGACAGCAGCCCACCGCAGCCGCACGACGGCGCCGCCGCCGTCGCGCACGGCCGCCGGCGAGCCCCCTGGCCGTGCGCGCGACCCCGATGACCTCCCCCGGGCCACGCCTCCTTCTCCGATGCGACGCATGGGCTATTCGTGCGTTTTGAACGGAATCCCGTCGACGCGCGCGCGCGGAAAGTTTCAGAAATTATGTTTCGGGACAGCACCTTCGCGCATGTTTTTTAGGAAATCCGACCGTTGGATCGGTGATTTCTTCACTCCGTTACAATGTCGGTATATCCCTCTTCACCTCTGTCAAATTTCACCCGTTAATTTCGTCGTTTGATATATCAAAACCGGCCACCAAGTTGACGTTTTAATTTGTACTATTTTTGGACAGTTTTGCGACGTCAGCTTTGCGGGTTCGTATCTTCGCCGTCGCAGCTCCGTTTTGCGTTCCACCAGTTTCGGTGCACAGCTGGTATAACCCTCTTCCTGTCCCCTTTAGATTCCATTTCAGTTTGAGCTTGTTAGGTCGGTCGAATTCGACGCCAAAGTTGGCCATTCAAATTCTTTAATTTGCACTAGTTAAATTTCATTTTTGAACCCGGGACTCCGGATTCAATTTCTGACACCACCAGTAGACTCGTGGCGTCGTTCTGGTATGTTTTCATATAAAGTTTGCTTGATTTGGAGAACGTGGGCCCTGGCACGCATTTCGGTGCAAAACGGGTCCCACTTTCTCTGTCAACGGGATTTTTTGACGCCGGCTCATCGGAATCCAATTCTGGATATACCGTTGGGATCGTATCGTCATTCTGGACTCGTTGACATATATTTTGCTAGGTTTTAGTGTACATTGGTTCCGGCACGCATTTCGGTGCAAGTCGGATACCAATATCCGGGTCAACGGGTCATTTTGAGATCGGCTCATCGGAATCCAATTCCGGATATACTGTTGAGTTCGTATCGTCATTCTGAACTCGTTGACATATAATTTGCTGAGTTTTGAGGATATTGGCTCCGACACGCTTTTTCGTGCAAATCGGAATTTCAATGTCCTGGTCAACGGACCAATTTGAGATCGGGTCAACGGAATCCAATTCTGGATATATCGTTGGGATCGTATCGTCATTCTGGATTCGTGGACATATAATTTGTTAGGTTTTGTGTACCTTTATTTCGACACATTTTTCGGTGCAAAGTGTGTCTAACGGCGGATATCATTTTGGCCCGAAATTACCCTTTTTGCCCCTGTGTCCAAATTGGACTTTTGGACAGGCTATTCTAGCTGATTTGACCATTCTGGACATGTTGGTAATGGTTGTTTCATCATCCTATAGGACCGATTGTAGGAACGAGTTGTAAAGCACAATACTCTAGAGGGGGTGAATAGAGTAGGCAGCGGAAATTAACTATTTAAAAATGTTAGTAACATGATCACAGAATATATATATCACAGATATGTAAAATAAAAAGTAGAGAGAAGAGAGCAAACGCAAACACAAGAATGTATACTGGTTTCCCTCTGTTGAGGACTAGTCCAGTCGGAAGAACTCTAGCTTCCAGTTGAATCCACTATGGAAAATCACCACAAGTTTTTATCCGAAGTTCTTGCAACTTCTACAACGCGAGCTTTGATCCGAAGTACTCGACCAACTTCAATTGTGAAGTGTGTACCTTCAATCAAGCCTCCGATTATAACCACTCTGAAACTTCTAGACCGTACCGTACTGGCAAATCGACTAGAGGATTGTAACTGGCTTGGAATTTGAAAATGAATAGCTCAGAATACTTTGGAAGAAGTAGTAGGCTTATAGAGAAGAGATATGAAAGTGAATGAGTGAGTTGAAATGATCGAAATCCTTCTCTATTTATAGTTTTTCCAAAGGCAGAATTCTGACAGAATTCGGGCAGAATTCGGACAGAACTCTATGAGAAAATCTCGGTGGGATCCGTAACTGCAGGGAGACCAAGTTCAAAAAGCAACGGGCACTAACCGAACTCTGGCCGAATTCTGGCCGAACTCTGGCCGAATTCTGTCCGAGTTCTGTTGGAGTTCTGTCAGGGTTTTTGCAAATTGGTTTTTGGGCTTTTTGAAAAGTCAGGCAGTTAGGAAGTAGTTTGGGCTTTTGTAAGTGGGCTTATTTTCAAAATGAAAGGGTATTTTGAAAACGTTTCTTGGGTAGCCTATTTGCCAGTACGATACAGTGTATATCGTATTCCTAGACTCAATAAATATGAAAAATATATTGATAAAATAGGAAAACCAAGAGCCCTTTGATGACGCCTTTCTTCAAATATTTGAGCAAACATGAAGACGCCTTTTTCACTTGACAGCGGAACCCCCGATGCGAGGTCCCGGATAGGTCGTTAGGCGGTTCAGAGAAATCTTCTTGTATAACGCCGTCTTTGGCCCATCAACAATTCTCCATTGCATATGTCCTGGTTTGATCATGTTTGATCATGCTTACAGCATGTCTACAAATACATGTTAGAAGAACAAAGCAGTATGATGCATTATGATACAAATATATGATGTAGAACATTTAGGACAATGCTAATATTAGGACAATGCTAAGTTTAAGTAGCAACATGATAGTGATTACATGAATATTAGTGATGTTGATATATTAAACTTAATTGATTAGCCATATTCAAAAACATGATATAATCATTGGGCTAACAATCTCCCCCTTTTTGATTATGGCAAATCCTTTAAGTTTAATATATATATACAATAGATGCATGTATCACTAATAAACACATAATACTAAAAATATTGTATGCTAATATTGTATGCTAACTTAAACTTATTTCTCCCCCTTTGACATGATCAAAAAGAAGCTCCCCCGTAATTAGAGCTAAAATAAACTCAAGCATAAATAAAGGAGGAAAGCATAAATAATCATGATCAAGGATTAGGAGAACAATGAAACAAGTTTAGAAAATTGCATAACTAAAGAATGAAAACTTGTCAAAAATAGTTGGTTGAACTTAAAAAAAATTGAAATCAATCAATACATAGTTTACCAAAAAAAATCCAACAATGATTTCAAAACACATTTCGTTCATCATATTGTGTTTTGAAATAGACCAAAAAAAATATATCAATATAGTAGGAATCAATCATTGGTCATAAATAAATCTTGAGGAATAGAAATTCGCAGATCTAGTATATATAAAAAAATCAAAACTATAATGAGACTTTTAACAATGATCACAAAAAAAATATGATTCATAATTTGCCCATACAAATTAGTGAATCAATTCCATAAAGAGTATAATCATCGAAAAAGAAATCAAAAATACCTATACTAGAATCTATACAAAATCTATACCAAAGTTCATGTATTTGAATTCAATTACCTTAGCATGATATATATCCATCAGTAAACAAGAAGGTAATGAAGACAAAATACTTGAGAAGGAGAAATTCAGTCGACTTGAATGCTCCCCCGCAAAGTATGATCAGTCTAAATATAGATAATCATAAACTTTGAGATAAAATATCAATAAGAAATGCCAAAAGTAATTTCAAACTCAATCAAATAAGGATAATTAAATATATTTTTGGCAAGATAACTTTTTAGAAACTCGAATGAGAGAATTAAAAATAATAATAATCATATATTCTCTCATCTAATACAAATCCAAAAATCATGAACAACTCAACAAGATATTTTAAGTAAAATAATATATGTCCATGATGAACTAGTTATACCACATATTAAGGGCATAAAGGAATTGAAACAATTAATTTGCTCCCCCTTAAAATATGCGTATATAGTTCAAAAACAATTTATATGCATAAAATAGATAAATAAATAATCACAAGATCTAAGGGATATCCAAGATATGCATCTTTTCTTTCCTTTGATCAAATGCATATAAAATTCCAAACTCAAAACAAATATCATCTTTAGGCAAATAAAAGAAATATCCAATGAATAAATGCTTAAAGATGAACAAACAAAATATATCTCCAATATATATATAAAAGAAATATTTCAAGACATTAAAAGATTTTGAAAAACTGTCTTTAATAATAACATTTGAGTATCGGACAGATTCAATAAATCAAAAAGAAATCAAAAAGACTTTTCAAAAATGTGGAATTTATTATGAAAAACTGTCTTAATAAATGTTCGAATGCGTCCATTTAGTCCTTAGACTGAAAGCTGGCAATTCGAATCACAAAAATAATTTTAATAAAAGAATCCATAAATCATAAATAAATTCATCATAACCTGATAAATGTCCAAAGAAAAGTGTTTTCTAGATATATGGCATGTCAAGGGGATAATTGATTTGAAACAATTAACTGCTCCACCTTTACATGGCTATATCCAAAAATAATAATATTGACAAAATTTTAATCAAATTCAGAGACATATTGTGAAACCCGCAATTTCCCGATTTCATTTTTTAAATTAATTGTGATTTTGTTAATTAAAATTTTGCTAAAATATTATTAGTAATTAATTAGTGAATTTATGAAATGTATTTTCAAAAATAAATAATTGGATTTTTGGCTTGACTGTCCCGAACCCGCGCCTATTCCCGTTCCCAAGTTTCGAACCCGATTCGGATCAGTTTCCGAAACCGAACTCGGTTTCGTATATAAAAAAAAAAAATCAAAAGTTAAATTTATTAAGAATGGATTTTCCTTTCCACTATTTAATCCTCATTAAATTCTTTCTTAACTCACTGAGCACTCAGCTCACTCTCAACTTTATCCCATTTGAATGGAATGGAATATTTTCCTTTCCAACTCTTTTCATTAAGAGCAATTAATCTTACTGTTAGCTTTTTCTCTTAACTCTAGAGCCGACCCCTTCTTCTTCGTGGAACCGTCGGCGACACTCCAACTTCCGACCGGCCGCCCTTTCGGATTCTTCCTCCGGTAACCCCCAACCTCTCATTTCCTATATAATCACCCTCCTCCCCATACTCTTCCCATTACCATCTCTTCTTCCCATCTTCCCCTACCCCAAATCTTAGCCCTAACCCATTTCTGGAGACCCGAGCCACCGCCGGAGCTCCGCCTCCCCTCGGCGACCCGACCCCCTCCAGCGCCTCCAGCTCCTTTTGGCGCCGCCCTCCAGCCGGCCCGACCCAGCCGCCGCTGCTGTCCCCGGCGAACCCGCCGTTCCCGGCCGACCGACCCCGTGTGGCTCGGCGACCCCCGCAGCCCGCTGTCCCCGTGCGCTCCCGTGCACCACCCGACTGTTCGAATCCGTTCTCCGGTTTCCGCTGTCCGTGGTTTTCGTGCCGGCTTGCTGTCCAGCGTAGTTCCGTGGTTCCCGATCCAACTGTCCGTGCCCGGTCCAGCACCGTTTCGAGTCCGAGGCAACCCTTCGGATTCCGTCGTTTGGGGTAATCTCTGTTAATCACAGTAGTTCGTCCCTCCCAACGTGTCTGTGATGATAATTGGTCCTTGAATTCTCTTTGGGAATTCGGATTTTTGTTACGTTTTGGTTTCGGAAATTTCGGAACCATTTGTTTTGCTCTGTGGTTTTAGTATTCTAATGGTTCGGAATTTCCGAGAAACTTTCGGAAAAGTTTCTGTGAACTTTTAGCTTGATTCGGATTTTTCCTAATTGTTAGTTCTTGGTTCTGTGGATTTTCCGATGTTCTGGCTTTATGGTTCTGTTGAGATAATTTGAATTTTTGGTGTTGTGGTGTTCCTGGATTAGTTTTCGGGATTTCCGATATACTTCGGGTTTTCCGAATTCATCTCGGGAACGTATTCTCTGAGTATAAATTATATATATATTTGGGTTTCCCTGGTTTGGGATTTATTATTTGCAGGAAAATTACGGAACACTTTCCCAGTTTTGGGTCGACCAAAAATAGAGGAAGTGCTGCCGAAATTTTTATAAAACCTAATTATGATTTTTTTAAAATGATTTCGAATAAAATATTATTTTATTGGGCGACGACCGTATTGGTCAATGGGCTCTGGCTAAGTGCAAACGAAACCGGTTTTGCCCGGACGTTGAGGCATTAGCCATTATGACGATTGGACCAAAGTCTGAGACTCGAAATTATTTATTTATTTATTTTTGTAATTAAATTTTAGGAGCTAACAAATGTTTCTTCTTATTTCAATTCATGTAAAATGGTCTGTAAGGGCATAAGCCCAGTTATGTGTAGTTGGCTGTGTGCAACTGTAATAGCTTAGTATTTTATTTTGTTTTCTGGAATTTATTTTCTAGTTTTGTAATGGATGCGTAATAGGATATAATAATTAATTATTTTATCAAAAGAAAATAAATGATTGTTTTATCACGTAGAATTCTAAATTGTAATATTTAATAAAGTTTTGTCACCTAGAAATTTAAGTTGTATCATTTAAATGGTGATTCTCGTATTTTTCACTTAAAGGAAAATTTTAGTTTTATAAATATGATAAATACCAAGTTTTGTTAAAATAATCGGTAAACGCAAAGATTTCTGAAATTAAATGAAATTTAGTTTTCCTTCATAATTAAGTACAACTCACTAGTTAATCGCGATTGTTTGTGATTTTTGGTTGTGTTAGTTAAACAAGATAAAAATTTGACTAGGGAACAACTAGAGATTGCAACTAGTACAGTAGCTCTAGCAACGTTAATTTCTGAGACAATTTCCCGAATGTAGGGTTTCGAGGAAGGTTCTGATTTTCTATCCCGAAGTACCGACCTTTCCAGTCAAATCATTTTGAGGCAAGTACATTTATGTAGATTTTACAATTATTTTCACAATTGTTTCATTGCAAGTTTAAACCACTGTTACACACGAACTCCTTCGGGAGCATTGATCGTACTGTTGGGGACTGGGGGAGTAGAGTAGTGGATATGACCAAATCCAAACTTAGGATAATGAATGTGTTAGCTTTCCCCTCTTCACACGGGGACAAGCCATACCGTATCGTTAGGATACTATTGTAACCCAAACCGGTCATATTCATTACCTATTCACATCACTGTACTGTACTATTTCAAAAACTGCTCATCTTTAAATTGTTTAAAAATGCATGATTTTAATTGTCATTTTAATTGTTAAAAGTTTGCATGAATTGTACTTTGCTCCCTCCTGACTGGAGATAACATTTTAGGTATTACTGAGGATCTGGAGATGATGATCAATAGCTATTATGATCCTGACTTGTACCCGGCGGTACTCCCAGCTGATGATGATGTTGTGGCGTCTCCATAGATGCTACATTAGTTGAGAGTTTAGTTGTTTCTTTATTTCCAGTTATGAACTTTGTATTGAAAGACAAGTTTTTTTATTATCGTAAATTAAATGTTGTGGCAACTTTTAAATTCAAGCTTGTTGTTGAAATGACCTGCAATATGGATTACAGCTTACTGCCGCCGTCTCATCAACGGCGCAGGCTGGGCATGATCCGATTCGACCCAAGTATTTGGGGACCGGGTCGTGACATGTTTTTAGTGGTGGCCCATGCAGGTCAACTAAATCAACAATTTAGGAAAACTAGAAACAATTAGGAACCCTAGAACATCAAAATTGCCACAACATAGGACCGATTTATATATGATAAATATTTTTATTATAGACTGGTAGGTTACCTTGCTTATGCTTGCATCCTAAACCTTCCAGAGAATGACCACTGACAAAACCAACTCTGCTGGCGATGTGGTATTATCTCCGGATCGAACCTCGCCTCCTCAACCAAGTCCGAGCTTTACACCCCACCAGCTGATTAATCGTCCCCACATTTCATCCGGTGAAGTTTTTTCACTACACTGGCAAATCCTACCTCTTCTCAATCTGGGTTGCACTTCTTTGTGGAAGTACCCACTCCGGTTACCCCACCAGTACCAGTGATGGTTGCTCTATTTCAAGAAATCCTGGAGTCCCAGAAAGCTCAAGCTGAAGCCCAGCAGGAACAGATGGATATCACGAAAGAAGTCATGAAGAACGTCAACGATGTAACCTTAGTTATCTTAAACCAAGTTGGAGCTGAATCTCGTCCTAGGAAGGATAACCCTGAATATAGAAGATATTTGGGCCCTATCAAGTACTCTACTACCCGGCAGTCATATCGTAAGAAACTATTGGCTTGTGCCTACTGTAAAGGCCTGGTCACCTAGCCAATATTTGTCACAAGAGATTGGGGCAATATTTGGCATGTGGATCTGCTAAACATCGGGTAAAAGACTGTCCCTTATCTTTCCATCAACCAGAGTACCTATCCCAGCAACAACTGTTATGCCGCAACCTAGGGAGTCTCTTCCTATCCAACAGATCGTAGGAAGACATGAAGCAGACTCAAGGATCATAGGAGGTGAAGCAGTTGGAGACTGCTCATGCAAGAAGCCAGAACCCTGAAGAATAGTACCTATGACTGTTGAGTAGCGATATCTATTAAGAAGTTGTAACAAGATGTCCTTAGAACAATCATGAGAATCTTGCTGTAATTCTCTTATATGAATAAAATTCTTAGTTACATCTTTATGATAGATACTTTCTAATAGTCTTTTAGATTACCCTAGATCAAGACATAGAATCCACCATTAACCTAGTTCTTGGCTCTTTCTCTATTTCTAAAGGATGTTATAGAGTTAACCTGAAGGAGGCCAAGGAGATGAAAGATCAGATCAATGGACTAAGTCTTTAGGATTCATTCGAGACGGAGCTTCACCCTAGGGAGCACATGTCTTGTTTGTGCCCAAGAAGAATGGAACAGTGCGGATGTGCATCGACTATCGGGCACTGAAGAACAAGTACCTTTTCCCCGGATTGATGATCTGTATGAGTGGATTTAAAGTATTTCCGAAGATTGACTTAAGATCTGACTTCCATCAGATCAAGGTCAGGAAGGAGGACATTCTCAAGACGACTTTCAACACCAAATATGGGTAATTTAATTGTTGGTCATGACGTTTGGATTGACGAATGCTCCTGCTGTGTTCATGAATCTCATGAACAGAGTCTTTTCATGAGTATTTAAATCAGTTTGTTGTCTTCTCCATAGATGACATTCTGATATACTCGAAGACTGAAGAAGAGCATGAAGAGCACCTGAGAAAAGTTCTGGGAACTTTGAAAAAGAAGATTTATCGTAAGCTATCTAAACGTGGATTTTCTTAGACAAGGTGGTTTTGGCCATATTGTCACAAGAGAAGAAATTTTCGATGGATCCTGGGAAGATAGCCACTGTGGAGAAATAGTATACCCAAGTTCAGAAGTTTCTTGGGCTAGGCTGACTACTACCTGAAGATGTGAAGGATTTCGCCAGGATTGCTAAACCGATGACGAAGCTCACAAGGAAGAATGAAAAGTTCATCTGGACGGAAGATTGCCAGGCGGCATTTAAAGAGCTGAAGAAGAGGCTTATCACTGCACCAATCCTTGCGCTACCCGCAGGAACCGGTGGTTCTTAATTTACAGTAATGCCTCTGGAAAAGGACTGGGTTGTGTTCTTCAACAACATGGGAAAATAATTGCTTACATATATAGGCAATTACAGACTCATGAGAAGAACTATCCCTCATATAATGTGGAGCTTACTGCAAGTATCTTTACTTTGAAGCTATGGAAGTATTATTTTATGGAAAGAGAGTGAAAATATATACGGACCATAAAAGTCTGAAATATGACTTCACTCAGAAAGAGCTGAACGTCAAACAAAGAAGATGGCTGAAGTTGATGAAGGATTTCAACATAGGTCTGCAATACCATTCAGGTAAGGCAAATGTGGTCGCTGATGCATTTAGTCGATAACCGATGGTGATGCTCTTAATCAAGAAGCGACACCTGCTAGAAGACATCAAAAAGTTGGACTGGAGATTATACTGCCGGGAGAAAAGAGCTGGATGCTGATTCAGTGACGATAAAGTGGTAAGTAAGCTCGAGTCTGATGGACAAAGTCAAGAAGACGCAGTTTCAAGACGAGGCACTTTGCAAATTGAAAGATCAAATGTTGGCGGGAACACTTGAGGGTTTCTCAATAACCAGCGATGGAGCTCTGAAGAGTGGTATTAGGCTCTATGTACCATCTGGCGAACGGAGGAACAAGCTGATGAAAGAAGCGCACCGGTCACAGTATTCCATACATTTAGGAGCTAGATATATCGGAATAGGCCAACCACTGACTGGTGTTATGGAATGAAGAAGGATATTTTCAATTATGAGGTTGGATGTTTTAATTTGTCAGCATAAGGAATTTAGTAGAGACCAGCAAGTTTGTTGCAGCCGCTGAACATTTCGGAGTGGAAGTAGAAGCATATAACCATGGATTGCTTTGTTCCCAAAGAGGGAAGGACACTAATTGGATTATTGTGAACCGACTGACTAAGGCAGCTCACTTTATTTCCCTTCAAGGTTGGTTTATCTACTAAGAAATTGACGGCAGTGTAAGAGAGGCGCATCTACCGGATTCATGGAGTTCAGACTGATGGACAATCAGAGAGGTCAATCCAGATACTTGAAGACATACCGAGATCTTGCGTCTTAAAATTTGTAGAGTCCTGGAGAAGACCATTTAAATTGGTAGAGATTCCTTACAACAACTACCAAGTTAGCATCATCGACTAGTGGAGTTTGAAGAAGAAGATAGCGTCTTTGTGAAGATTTCTACTACCAAGGGACTGATTAGTTTTGGCAGAGTTGGAGAAGTAGCATACTGGTTAGCTCTACCAGCTAATCGTTGAAAGTATGTACAATGTCATTTCATAGTTCAGAAGTTGCATCTCATATTTTGACCATTCAGAGCTGAAGAGTCAGAGAAACCAGTAGCAAGCGTAGTCAGAGGTGAGTAGAAGATCAGAAATTTGAGCCATCATAATCCCTATTTTTTCCTTCAAATCCTTATCTTTTCATTTTGAATTTGACATATGCTGCTAGTTAGCCTAGTTTTGCAAGCTATTTTTTTTCAAGTTTGATCACGACAGTATTTTACTGGGTGCACCCACTAATATATTGTTTAATCAGGACCGGTGCATGATGGTCTGATCAACCTCATGTACTTTGGTTCGCTTTTGTATTTTTCTGCATGGATGATATCATAAATGAAAATCGTCCCTAAACTGTCTCATCCACGACTGCTTTGGAAATTCTTATTTGAACCCGAGTTACGGACGTAGTACCGTACTTGTTTGATTGTAGTAAGTCTATCCTATCCTACCCAACTTTTAAATTTCGAGGACGAAATTTTCTAAGAAGGGAAGGTTGTGAAACCCGCAATTTCCCGATTTCATTTTTTAAATTAATTGTGATTTTGTTAATTAAAATTTTGCTAAAATATTATTAGTAATTAATTAGTGAATTTATGAAATGTATTTTCAAAAATAAATAATTGGATTTTTGGCTTGACTGTCCCGAACCCGCGCCTATTCCCGTTCCCAAGTTTCGAACCCGATTCGGATCAGTTTCCGAAACCGAACTCGGTTTCGTATATAAAAAAAAAAATCAAAAGTTAAATTTATTAAGAATGGATTTTCCTTTCCACTATTTAATCCTCATTAAATTCTTTCTTAACTCACTGAGCACTCAGCTCACTCTCAACTTTATCCCATTTGAATGGAATGGAATATTTTCCTTTCCAACTCTTTTCATTAAGAGCAATTAATCTTACTGTTAGCTTTTTCTCTTAACTCTGGAGCCGACCCCTTCTTCTTCGTGGAACCGTCGGCGACACTCCAACTTCCGACCGGCCGCCCTTTCGGATTCTTCCTCCGGTAACCCCCAACCTCTCATTTCCTATATAATCACCCTCCTCCCCATACTCTTCCCATTACCATCTCTTCTTCCCATCTTCCCCTACCCCAAATCTTAGCCTTAACCCATTTCTGGAGACCCGAGCCACCGCCGGAGCTCCGCCTCCCCTCGGCGACCCGACCCCCTCCAGCGCCTCCAGCTCCTTTTGGCGCCGCCCTCCAGCCGGCCCGACCCAGCCGTCGCTGCTGTCCCCGGCGAACCCGCCGTTCCCGGCCGACCGACCCCGTGTGGCTCGGCGACCCCCGCAGCCCGCTGTCCCCGTGCGCTCCCGTGCACCACCCGACTGTTCGAATCCGTTCTCCGGTTTCCGCTGTCCGTGGTTTTCGTGCCGGCTTGCTGTCCAGCGTAGTTCCGTGGTTCCCGATCCAACTGTCCGTGCCCGGTCCAGCACCGTTTCGAGTCCGAGGCAACCCTTCGGATTCCGTCGTTTGGGGTAATCTCTGTTAATCACAGTAGTTCGTCCCTCCCAACGTGTCTGTGATGATAATTGGTCCTTGAATTCTCTTTGGGAATTCGGATTTTTGTTACGTTTTGGTTTCGGAAATTTCGGAACCATTTGTTTTGCTCTGTGGTTTTAGTATTCTAATGGTTCGGAATTTTCGAGAAACTTTCGGAAAAGTTTCTGTGAACTTTTAGCTTGATTCGGATTTTTCCTAATTGTTAGTTCTTGGTTCTGTGGATTTTCCGATGTTCTGGCTTTATGGTTCTGTTGAGATAATTTGAATTTTTGGTGTTGTGGTGTTCCTGGATTAGTTTTCGGGATTTCCGATATACTTCGGGTTTTCCGAATTCATCTCGGGAACGTATTCTCTGAGTATAAATTATATATATATTTGGGTTTCCCTGGTTTGGGATTTATTATTTGCAGGAAAATTACGGAACACTTTCCCAGTTTTGGGTCGACCAAAAATAGAGGAAGTGCTGCCGAAATTTTTATAAAACCTAATTATGATTTTTTTAAAATGATTTCGAATAAAATATTATTTTATTGGGCGACGACCGTATTGGTCAATGGGCTCTGGCTAAGTGCAAACGAAACCGGTTTTGCCCGGACGTTGAGGCATTAGCCATTATGACGATTGGACCAAAGTCTGAGACTCGAAATTATTTATTTATTTATTTTTGTAATTAAATTTTAGGAGCTAACAAATGTTTCTTCTTATTTCAATTCATGTAAAATGGTCTGTAAGGGCATAAGCCCAGTTATGTGTAGTTGGCTGTGTGCAACTGTAATAGCTTAGTATTTTATTTTGTTTTCTGGAATTTATTTTCTAGTTTTGTAATGGATGCGTAATAGGATATAATAATTAATTATTTTATCAAAAGAAAATAAATGATTGTTTTATCACGTAGAATTCTAAATTGTAATATTTAATAAAGTTTTGTCACCTAGAAATTTAAGTTGTATCATTTAAATGGTGATTCTCGTATTTTTCACTTAAAGGAAAATTTTAGTTTTATAAATATGATAAATACCAAGTTTTGTTAAAATAATCGGTAAACGCAAAGATTTCTGAAATTAAATGAAATTTAGTTTTCCTTCATAATTAAGTACAACTCACTAGTTAATCGCGATTGTTTGTGATTTTTGGTTGTGTTAGTTAAACAAGATAAAAATTTGACTAGGGAACAACTAGAGATTGCAACTAGTACAGTAGCTCTAGCAACGTTAATTTCTGAGACAATTTCCCGAATGTAGGGTTTCGAGGAAGGTTCTGATTTTCTATCCCGAAGTACCGACCTTTCCAGTCAAATCATTTTGAGGCAAGTACATTTATGTAGATTTTACAATTATTTTCACAATTGTTTCATTGCAAGTTTAAACCACTGTTACACACGAACTCCTTCGGGAGCATTGATCGTACTGTTGGGGACTGGGGGAGTAGAGTAGTGGATATGACCAAATCCAAATTTAGGATAATGAATGTGTTAGCTTTCCCCTCTTCACACGGGGACAAGCCATACCGTATCGTTAGGATACTATTGTAACCCAAACCGGTCATATTCATTACCTATTCACATCACTGTACTGTACTATTTCAAAAACTGCTCATCTTTAAATTGTTTAAAAATGCATGATTTTAATTGTCATTTTAATTGTTAAAAGTTTGCATGAATTGTACTTTGCTCCCTCCTGACTGGAGATAACATTTTAGGTATTACTGAGGATCTGGAGATGATGATCAATAGCTATTATGATCCTGACTTGTACCCGGCGGTACTCCCAGCTGATGATGATGTTGTGGCGTCTCCATAGATACTACATTAGTTGAGAGTTTAGTTGTTTCTTTATTTCCAGTTATGAACTTTGTATTGAAAGACAAGTTTTTTTATTATCGTAAATTAAATGTTGTGGCAACTTTTAAATTCAAGCTTGTTGTTGAAATGACCTGCAATATGGATTACAGCTTACTGCCGCCGTCTCATCAACGGCGCAGGCTGGGCATGATCCGATTCGACCCAAGTATTTGGGGACCGGGTCGTGACACATATTTTCGAAAGTAGGAAACTAATTCAAAAATATTAGGTCTTCTTATCAAAGTTTATTTCTTCCCTTTTAAAGCCTTAGCACGGTATTCACTGACAACCGTAGGATTAAAGAAAAGAAACGCTTTGAGAGAGAGATTCAATTTGCATGACTTCTTCCCGTAAAGAATTACTGTTGTAGACAGTAAGTAACTTGAATAAGAAGATAATAATATAAAGCTCAAAATCATTAATATTACGAATATTACACAAGCTAAAGATGAAATCACAAGATCATAATATTCAATGATTAGTCACGAATACGAAAAACAATCATCTTTAGACAAAAGAAGAAATATCCATTAAATGAACATTTAAAAATAAAACAATCAAAAGATATTTCAAAATAGCATGATGAATAATCGTATAAGTCAAAAGATGACATAAATTGATCTATGCTATAGAATCTCACACTCGACAAGATAGATCAACATATGCTACCTTTTGTGAAAATATAAAGAGAGAATATTATCCATCAAATCTAAAATTCAAAATCCGTCAGATAATAATTGCCTCTAGATATAAATAAACCTTTAGTTTATAAAGCGTTGATCAATCTTGGGTTAGCTGTAGAGGTACTGTCCCAGCTAACGGAGGTTCACCGGGGAACACTTAAGTACCGCTTTGCTTCGACCGTAGTCGTGGTGACAGACAGACCCTTTGTAGGCTTGTACCCAAAACAAATCTCTTCTTTAATAACCGAGGATTTAAGAAGAATTAGTGCAATATGAAATCAATTATATTCTATGGACTTAAAAAAAAATCTTAGAACAATGTAGCATACGGTATAAGATGTATGAATTTATATTTATCCATATGTGCTACAAAATTATTGGGTAACAATAAAATATAAAATATTTATAAACCAAAATGTAAGACCTAGATACGTTGATGTATTCTGGAATCTAGAGGACTGAGTTCAGTACCTTGGATCCAGAACTAGACGATAGTTGCAAGTACTGTCACGACCCGCACCCTAAAGAGGGGCACGAGCACGTGGTTACGTCCAGCCTACGTCGCAGAATCGGCGGTAGAACGCTGTATATAGGGTCTGTAAATACTACGACTAAACAGATAAATGTACCTGTACAGTATATACACTCCGAACGGAGGAACAAAATAATACTGTCTCAATCACATAATCAAAACTAAGGTAGAAAGCATGGAAAAGAGATATGATAGAAATAAACAGGAAACGAGTCCAAGATGTCTACAAGTCACAGCTAATCACAAATCCAGAGTCTCAGAATAAATATAAGTATAAGATGCTACAACTAAAATAAACTGCTGGCTCGCAGGCCAGGCAAACCTAACTAACACTAGGCTACTCCGGGTGGGCGAAGTCTAGTGGCTCTACCACTAAGCCTCTGTCTAGGTCAAGCTCCTCAGACTCTATCCCGTAATAAGTCGGGCAATCATCCTCTAAATTATTTGTAAAATTTGTCAACGGTATCCTGTCAGGAAAATGAGCAAGTACAAACACTAACAGCAGTTCCATATGAATTGACAAATTCTATAAGAGACAGCATAATGAACTACAAGACAAAAATATATGAAGACTTGGGAACCGTTCGGAAGTCGAGTTACAACCCTTAAACCAAACAAGGACCGGGGTTGTAACTCTTCTCCCGAGCAGAACTTAGTCTCCAATCAAGGTACAATGTAAAGGAAAGTAGAGCATGTGAGTAACTGTATATCATGGCATGGTGAAAAAATACTGAATGTAGAATAGAACAGGATATACGATAAGACAAAATAAATATAAAATATGATTTAAATTATTAGAGCGATATGTGATCGACTTGGGATAAGTGACAGGACAGGCTATCCACTTGGCCCGGCAATCCGCGGTGACCTCAACGGAGAGACATGCCGGCCAACCTGGATAACGAGTACAAGGCAAGAGATCTCGCTACACTCTTCGTGAGGGAAGAGTGGCGCGAGCACATGAATAGTGACAGGATGGCTTGGATCACATAGCCCCTAATAATTTCCCATCCCCGAATAGTACAATGGATCTGGACATGACACGTCATGGCACATGATTTCGTAAGAGGGTAGCAAATCCTCTTAGAAATCGGTGTCTATACAAGTACAGGGAACAAGACAGGGAGTGTACCCATATACCCAGAAATCCAGGAACAACATCTCATGTCATGATCCAATGTGTACTAGTCCGTGAGCTATCGTGACTAAGAATCAAGTAAGACACTACGAATGAATCGGATATAGCAGATATCAAGACAATGAAAACTATCAGTGAATGTACTCGCCTGTGGTCCTGAGCTGATAGAGTGAACAAACGCTCAGGGCGATCACAGACCTAAGACAAGATACTATGAGTCAAACAGGACTAAATACTGAAAAGGAAACTAATACAAGTCATGAATGCAAGTCTAAGTCAAAACTAGGTCAATCTAGGTCAAACTGAGTCATACTAGGCCTTACTGGTTCATACTAGGTCATACTAGGTCACTGGAAGTCATTCCAAGTCAAACTAGGTCAATCGGGATCAAGAGTTGGCCTACAGTTGACTTTTGGTCAACTGGTCAACTCTGGTCAACTCTAGGTCAACCATGGTCAACCCTAGGTCAATGGTGACTAATAGTTGACTTTTGGTCAACTACATAAGTCTAATGGAAATCGGGACTAATTTGGGTAAAGTGTTGACCCATAGTTGACTTTTGGTCCAAAAAGTCAACCGTGGTCAACCGGGGCCAAGACTAGGTCTAGACGACTATTTCTAACTATTAACAACCTCTACAACCCATATCCAAGTCCATCTTGGACTTCGAAACTCATATCTTGGCCGTAGGCCAATATCCTATTTTATCCTTAAAAAGGGTAAAATTCTAGCTTCGGCAACTATCCAGTTAGCCTACCTACGCTTGATATTTTGACCCGATCTCCCTAGGGTAGCTAGATATCAACCTATCTAAGGTTTACCTACCAAGAAAATTGGGTATCCTAAGTATCTAGGCTATGTTAGGATACGGGGTATAGGTTTACCCTATTACCTAACCCATATCATATATTTACCCTCAACTCTACCCAACACTCACTTACATACAACACTCTCACAATATACCACACTCACAAGGCTTTCCTATAGGTTTTCTATTAGTTTTGCACATAGGCTAACTATAGGCTACTAGTATCACTCTCTAGGCTTTCTCTCACACACACACACAAACCTCAAAACACACACACACACACAAGCAATTGTTGGACTGATTTGAAGTGTTTGGTGGCTGGAAATGGGACTTAAGGACAGCCATCTAAGGGTGTGTTTAGGACTGAAATTTAGTGGTGTGAATGATGTATAAAGGGGCTGATTTGTGGACAGGATTTAAGGGTCTTTGAGGGACTATTTTGTAGGGTTTTTGGACAACAATATAAGGGGAAAACTGGGCTGATTTGGTGTGGATTTGGTACCAACATGGACTGTCATTTATGGGGAAGAGGAGGGCTGAAACAGTGGACAGATTTTGGGGTGTTACCCCCCTCACATTCTCTCCTCCACACTCAACCAAACTCTCCACCTACACAAATATTCACACAACCAAAACCCCTTTATTGCTGAAATCTGGGAGCACTTTTCCCCTCACAAACATCACATAACCGCCACCATAAATATATATATACATCCATATATAACCACATATATATACCAATATATATATATATCAATATATATATATATCTATATATATAATACTAGATGATATAACTAAATGGCATGAACCCACAACCATTTCTCCTCCCTACACATGCTGGCCGAACCTGGCTGAAACTTGCTGTTCTCTCCCCACACCACAACATCACACACAACACCATCTTATACATATATATCCCTTATATAACCATATATTCATATGCCACTATATATATATATATATATATACATATATATATATATAAATACATATAAACATAGAGAATACTATGTATGAAACTATATACATACAAACTCACCCATTCCCCCTTGCTGGCCGAACCTGGCTGCCCCCTAATCCCAAGCACAACATCACACAAAAACTCATAATAGTCACCATATATATATATATATATATATATATATATATATATATATATATATATATATATATATATATATATATATATATATATAAAATATATATATATATATACATATATATATATATATATATATATATATATAACTATATATATATAAATATATATAGGAAAGAATATGACACATTGAGATACTCAAATGAACTCACTCTACAATCATGAAAAATCTGGAATATATATAAGAACAACAATAAAACAACATTCAAACATTATCCATGGGTCAAAAAAGGGGGTTTTTCCTATTGGGACACAAACCTACAAGTGGACACTCCTAGAAATGTCCAAAGGACACAAAAATGGTCTCAAATGATGGCACCACCATGGGAATCATCATGAAGGATTTCCTACATGATCTACATTAGAAGAGAAAGAGTTTTGGAGAAGAAATCACCTTGGTTGGAGGAAGAATCAATGGAAGCTTCAAAAAGTGGATGGAGCCTTTGGAGAAGAAGAAGAAAAAGTGGATTGGAATGAAATGGAATGGTTTTCTCTCTCCTCCCTATCCCCTCATGATGTGGCCGGCCACCCCTTGGGTTTTGTCCTATATGGATATTTATAAGTTTGCCCTCCTATGATTTAAATGGCTAAAAATAGGAAAATGGTTAAACCGGGGGTAGTTTAGTCAAACCGAAACCACTAATCTCTAACTAATTATTAACTAAAATAATAGTCTAGTCTCTAACCAAAATATCTAATATGTGGGCCATGGCTAGCTAGTGTGTGGGCCCGCTAAGGTCAAAATACCCCGGGTCCCCGAAACAAGTCAAAACAAGTCGGAATGAATTGAAATTCGAACCCGATTCAAATAACCCCAAAATAATACAAATAATAAATAAATAATTTCAAAGAAATTTTTAAAGTGGAAAATTACCAAAATACCCCTGTTTGTGAAAACTGGGGGTGACAAATCTATCCACCTTAAAAAAAATTTCGTCCTCGAAATTAAAACAAAGTAATCACAGAAAACACATGCAGAAAACAATCCCTCTCGAATACCTCCAAAATTTTTAGCAAAAATAAAAATCTCTTTAGACACAACAACACTTGCAATTAAAAACTGTTACGTGTCCGACACGGACACGAAACCATCACAAAATCTCACCTATCAAAAGCCAAATCAACAATCACCAATGCAAAATATCAAAATAAATCAAAGAGATCCAATGACCAAAATACCCTTGGGCCAGAAATGATACTGAAAATATCCTAATCACATGGTTAGGCTCTAGGTCAAACAGTCTCTAAGGTTTCACTAGTAAAACATCAAATCACAAATCATGGCTTAAAAATTTAAAATGATTAAAATCTCCGAAATCAAAGCATAAATTAAATCACAATAATTAAATGACTAAAATTATAGCATTTTAAAATTATACTCAAATAGAAACTAGGTGCTACAAGCCTATCCACCTTAAAAATTTCATCCTCAAAAAATTAAAACAGGTAACCACAGAAAATTTCATGCAATTCGATAATCGTATGCGTCTGTCCAAAATTATGATACTCAGAATCTCTGTCATGCCAGTGTGCAAGGCTACGATAATCACAGAGTCCTCGACTATGGTACATACCTCTAGAATCATGGTATTTAAAATTTTTGCATTGCCGCATGCTTGGCAGCGAAAACCTTAAATTCTCACACCGGAGAAATACGACCATAATCCGACTATATGTCCTCACTATGCCTGCTAGCATGACCCTAGAGGATTCGAAAATCTCATAATCGAGACGACCTAGCCCATACGACTTATTTCAAAAAAAAATCACATCACAAGAGCAAATTTTTATCAAACAGACAAGGAACAGACGGAATCGAATTTCAAACAGTAAATAAGGAAGCAATTGCGGAAAGGAGATCAAAAGATCGGAACCTGCACTCTGCTCTGCTACTGCCTGAGAGGGCTCAACTGCCATGACGAACGCACGCCCCTGCTGGCCTCCTTTAGCCTGCCGTACTCTATCCTGGCCCGCCTGTTTGGCTGCACGGGTAGCACAGTCCCTCATCTGGTGATCTGAAGCTCCACAGAATAGACAAACTCCCAGCTTCATCCTACAAACATCCCGAATGTGCCCTATCTTCTTGCAGAAAGCACACTGGACGACCTGCCTCTTGCCCTGACCCTGCTGCTGGTCGTCACGTGCTAGTGCCTGATGTACTCTGTCCGCAGGGGCTCTCCTCTGGTGCTGCTGAAAACGCTGCTGCTGCGTCTGAAGTGGAGGACCTCTCTGCTGAACTGCTGGTCCTCTGGCCGGCTGCGCTCTGTCCTGAACTCCTCGGACTCCCTGGGAACGGCAGTCCTTCAGCTGGTGATCGGGTGCCCCACAGTATAGGCAGACGCCCAACCTCTTCCTACAAGCCTCTCTAGTGTGCCCTGGCCTCCTGCAAAAGTGGCACTGTGCTGCTGGCCTCTGTCTCTGACACTGATGCTGAACTGGGGTATCCTGAACTGTATCCGGTACAACCCTCTCAAGTGCTACCATCACCCGTCGATGGGAGTTCTCCATGCTTTGTCGAAACATCTCTGCCTGGCGGTGCTGCGCCTCTGCCTGAACCCTTTTCGTCTGCAACATCTGCTGCAAAAGGGCCATCATACCCTGAGTGTCTGCCGGTAGCTGAGGCGACGGTGGAAGAATGTCTGGAATGACCATAGACGGTCCCGCTGCTGGAGATGGAAGACCTCCAAAAACTGTCGCTGCTACTCCTGCCTGAAGGGCAGGAACTGATGCTACTGCACTCTCGACTATCAGTCCCGTAGCCGGAGGTGGAAGACCTCCCTGATCTGACCTCTCTGGAACTGCGCTAGAACCCGCTTCCTGAGAACGAGTGACTGTCATCCTGAAGACGAATTGAACCCAAGAGATCAATATGGCACATGATAGGATATTATCAAAGGAGGACAATTGAATTCAAATACAAGAAGAGTTGCCATGGAAATCAAAAGATCAGAGTTTTTCCTAAAATGTGATTGAGTAACACCTATCATACCCTAATCCTACGTCCTAATTGCAGGCTCGTAATTAGCAATCTAAGTCGAGCACCATTACGAGTTTGCACTAGTTGCGACACTGACCTGCATGGGCCACCACAAAAACGTGTCACGACCCGCACCCTAAAGAGGGGCACGAGCACGTGGTTACGTCCAGCCTACGCCGCAGAATCGGCGGTAGAATGCTGTATATAGGGTCCGTAAATACGACGACTAAACAGATAAATGTACCTGTACAGTATATACACTCCGAACGGAGGAACAAAGTAATACTGTCTCAATCACATAATCAAAACTAAGGTAGAAAGCATGGAAAAGAGATATGATAGAAATAAACAGGAAACGAGTCCAAGATGTCTACAAGTCACAGCTAATCACAAATCCAGAGTCTCAGAATAAAATATAAGTATAAGATGCTACAACTGAAATAAACTGATGGCTCGCAGGCCAGGCAAACCTAACTAACACTAGGCTACTCCGGGTGGGCGAAGTCTAGTGGCTCTACCACTAAGCCTCTGTCTAGGTCAAGCTCCTCAGACTCTATCCCGTAATAAGTCGGGCAATCATCCTCTAAATCATCTGTAAAATTTGTCAACGGTATCCTGTCAAAAAAATAAGCAAGTACAAACACTAACAGCAGTTCCATGTGAATTGACAAATTCTATAAGAGACAGCATAATGAACTACAAGACAAAGATATATGAAGACTTGGGAACCGTTCGGAAGTCGAGTTACAATCCTTAAACCAAACAAGGACCGGGGTTGTAACTCTTCTCTCGAGCAGAACTTAGTCTCCAATCAAGGTACAATGTAAAGGAAAGTAGAGCATGTGAGTAAATGTATATCATGGCATGGTGAGAAAATACTGAATGTAGAACAGAACAGGATATACGATAAGACAAAATAAATATAAAATGTGATTTAAATTATTAGAGCGATATGTGATCGGCTTGGGATAAGTGACAGGACAGGCTATCCACTTGGCCCGGCAATCCGCGGTGACCTCAACGGAGAGACATGCCGGCCAACCTGGATAACGAGCACAAGGCAAGGGATCTCGCTACACTCTTCGTGAGGGAAGAGTGGCGCGAG
Source organism: Iris pallida (assembly GCA_029216955.1). NCBI lineage: Eukaryota > Viridiplantae > Streptophyta > Magnoliopsida > Asparagales > Iridaceae > Iris > Iris pallida. Next base: position 41,641,290 of record JANAVB010041219.1, on the reverse strand, counting down.
CACATGAATAGTGACAGGGTGGCTTGGATCACATAGCCCCTAATAATTCCCCATCCCCGAATAGTACAATGGATCTGGACATGACACGTCATGGCACGTAATTTCTTAAGAGGGTAGCAAATCCTCTTAGAAATCGGTGTCTATACAAGTACAGGGAACAAGACAGGGAGTGTACCCATATACCCAGAAATCCAGGAACAACATCTCATGTCATGATCCAATGTGTACTAGTCCGTGAGCTATCGTGACTAAGAATCAAGTAAGACACTACGACTGAATCGGATATAGCAGATATCAAGACAATGAAAACTATCAGTGAATGTACTTGCCTGTGGTCCTGAGCTGATAGAGTGAACAGACGCTCAGAGCGATCACAGACCTAAGACAAGATACTATGAGTCAAACAGGACTAAATACTAAAAGGAAACTAATACAAGTCATGAATGCAAGTCTAAGTCAAAACTAGGTCAATCTAGGTCAAACTGAGTCATACTAGGCCTTACTGGTTCATACTAGGTCATACTAGGTCACTGGAAGTCATTCCAAGTCAAACTAGGTCAATCGGGATCAAGAGTTGGCCTACAGTTGACTTTTGGTCAACTGGTCAACTCTGGTCAACTCTGGTCAACTCTAGGTCAACCATGGTCAACCCTAGGTCAATGGTGACTAATAGTTGACTTTTGGTCAACTACACAAGTCTAATGGAAATCGGGACTAATTTGGGTAAAGTGTTGACCCATAGTTGACTTTTGGTCCAAAAAGTCAACTGTGGTCAACCGGGGCCAAGACTAGGTCTAGGCGACTATTTCTAACTATTACCAACCTCTACAACCCATATCCAAGTCCATCTTGGACTTCGAAACTCATATCTTGGCCGTAGGCCAATATCCTATTTTACCCTTAAAAAGGGTAAAATTCTAGCTTCGGCAACTATCCAGTTAGCCTACCTACGCTTGATATTTTGACCCGATCTCCCTAGGGTAGCTAGATATCATCCTATCTAAGGTTTACCTACCAAGAAAATTGGGTATCCTAAGTATCTAGGCTATGTTAGGATACGGGGTATAGGTTTACCCTATTACCTAACCCATATCATATATTTACCCTCAACTCTACCCAACACTCACTTACATACAACACTCTCACAATATACCACACTCACAAGGCTTTCCTATAGGTTTCCTATTAGTTTTGCACATAGGCTAACTATAGGCTACTAGTATCACTCTCTAGGCTTTCTCTCACACACACACACAAACCTCAAAACACACACACACACAAGCAATTGTTGGACTGATTTGAAGTGTTTGGTGGCTGGAAATGGGACTTAAGGACAGCCATCTAAGGGTGTGTTTAGGACTGAAATTTAGTGGTGTGAATGATGTATAAAGGGGCTGATTTGTGGACAGGATTTAAGGGTCTTTGAGGGACTATTTTGTAGGGTTTTTGGACAACAATATAAGGGGAAAACTGGGCTGATTTGGTGTGGATTTGGTATCAACATGGACTGTCATTTATGGGGAAGAGGAGGGCTGAAACAGTGGACAGATTTTGGGGTGTTACCCCCCTCACATTCTCTCCTCCACACTCAACCAAACTCTCCACCTACACAAATATTCACACAACCAAAACCCCTTTATTGCTGAAATCTGGGAGCAATTTTCCCCTCACAAACATCACATAACCACCACCATAGATATATATATACATCCATATATAACCACATATATATACCAATATATATATATATATCAATATATATATATATATATATATCTATATATATAATACTAGATGATATAACTAAATGGCATGAACCCACAACCATTTCTCCTCCCTACACATGCTGGCCGAACCTGGCTGAAACTTGCTGTTCTCTCCCCACACCACAACATCACACACAACACCATCTTATACATATATATATCCCTTATATAACCATATATTCATATGCCACTATATATATATATATATATATATATATATATATATATATATATATATATATATATATATATATATATATATATATATATATATATATATATATATATATATATATATATACATAGAGAATACTATGTATGAAACTATATACATACAAACTCACCCATTCCCCCTTGCTGGCCGAACCTGGCTGCCCCCTAATCCCAAGCACAACATCACACAAAAACTCATAATAGTCACCATATATATATATATATATATATATATATATATATATATATATATATATATATATATATATATATATATATATAGAATGATATATATATAACTATATATATATATATAAATATATATAGGAAAGAATATGACACATTGAGATACTCAAATGAACTCACTCTACAATCATGAAAAATCTGGAATATATATAAGAACAACAATAAAACAACATTCAAACATTATCCATGGGTCAAAAAAGGGGGTTTTTCCTATTGGGACACAAACCTACAAGTGGACACTCCTAGAAATGTCCAAAGGACACAAAAATGGTCTCAAATGATGGCACCACCATGGAAATCATCATGAAGGGTTTCCTACATGATCTACATGAGAAGAGTAAGAGTTTTGGAGAAGAAATCACCTTGGTTGGAGGAAGAATCAATGGAAGCTTCAAAAAGTGGATGGAGCCTTTGGAGAAGAAGAAGAAAAAGTGGATTGGAATGAAATGGAATGGTTTTCTCTCTCCTCCCTATCCCCTCATGATGTGGCCGGCCACCCCTTGGGTTTTGTCCTATATGGATATTTACAAGTTTGCCCTCCTATGATTTAAATGGCTAAAAATAGGAAAAGGGTTAAACCGGGGGTAGTTTAGTCAAACCGAAACCACTAATCTCTAACTAATTATTAACTAAAATAATAGTCTAGTCTCTAACCAAAATATCTAACATGTGGGCCATGGCTAGCTAGTGTGTGGGCCCGCTAAGGTCAAAATATCCCGGGTCCCCGAAACAAGTCAAAACAAGTCGGAATGAATTGAAATTTGAACCCGATTCAAATAACCCCAAAATAATACAAATAATAAATAAATAATTTCAAAGAAATTTTTAAAGTGGAAAATTACCAAAATACTCCTGTTTGTGAAAACTGGGGGTGACAAGTACACCTTAATAAATCTTAAGTCTATAAAGTATTGATCACTTCGGGTTAGCTGTAGGGGCTGGTTCCCAGCTAGCGGTAGTCCGAAGACTAGTGCACCGTGTCGCTTCAGGCTATTTACACCTGTATGACAGAAGGACCCTTTCGGCTTGTTCCCAAAATGATTTCTACTCTTAAGAACTTAGATTCGAAGGAATATATGCAGTATTATCGAACATCGTCGAAATCCAGAATCCCTAAAAGTAAATACCCAAGGAATGGTTTATCAAGATCTAGATATTAAAAATATCATGTATCAAAAATGTCAACCAAAAAGCCAAGAAAAACATACATCATTAAAAGAGGCTTTGAGGAATAAGCTAATAAAGATAAGAACAAAAAAAATTGATAGCTTAAGTATGAGATAAGCACAAGTTTAAAAAAAAACTTTTTAAAATAATATAGAACTTGAACTTAACTCATATATCCCCATAAAGATATTTATACAATATAAGAAACATGAGCAAATAAAAATGAATTATTCATGTATCCTTAAGAAGCATAAAAAATATCACAAGATCAAAAACATGCTTAAATAAACTTTTTCAGACAAAGATGTAATTGATTCATAAGAAGTTAATCAAAATAAAATTTGAGAATCAATAGTGAATATATTATGCAAGCACAAGGTTAACATAAAAATATATGTATATACTTTTCAAGTAAATAGGAGACTTGTGCTAAACATACATACTCACAAAATACCAATAAAAATAAATGTGACATGTTAAAGGCAAATCGATAAGAAGTGACCATTAAAAATATATTAAAGGCGAAGAGTCAAAACATATTCACCAAAACAAAATTAAGCTCCTATGCATGCTTCAAGAATAAAGATTAAAAGTAAATAGCATACATAGACAAATGTGTCACACTAATGGAAAGTGAGTAAAATACTATATATTGTGAACTAAACATTTAAGCTAAACAGCTAGTCAAGCTAGGATTATGTCTCACATTTATTCAAATAATAAACAAAAAGATATCAATGAAAGCTAATAGCAAGACATCAAAAAGAACATGCTAGATATTAGAAACTATTTAGTAAGCATGTTACCGAAGTGGTTCTAGTGACCACACTTCTGTTGGTACAATTGCATAGAAGATGACCTTTGTAGCTTTGCAATCACCAACATGTTCCATGGTTCTATTTGATATGAGAAGCTTCACCTGCAATATTAGGTGAAGACTTTGGTATCCAATACTTGGATCCACATTTGTTAGCTTTGGGAACCCATTTGTACAAGTTCATATCAACAAGTTTTCTAATCTGACAATTATTAGAAACATGTCCATTCATACCACAATAATGACAGAAAGAATTAACGATAGTACTATGTGCAGCAGTATGAGAACGTACAGTAGTGTAATATGATGTGCGTGGATACTTGTAAGAGAAAGCATGGTTGTGTGAAGCTTTAGCTTTGCTTGCTTCCGTTCTAAAAGATCT